>QMIH01001284.1:85065-100954 GCA_003987875.1 Clarias batrachus
ATGGGAGCCCCACAAGGAGAGCATGCAAAATTCACACACACACACACACACACACACACACTGTCAGCCTAATCTGCATTGGACTATGGGAGCCCCACAAGGAGAGCATGCAAAATTCACACACACACACACACACACACACACACACACACACACACACACACACACACAGACCCTGTATATGTGTGTATATACTGTAGAGAGCACAATTACTGTCTATTACTTGCATTTTTTCATCTTTTTTTCTTTCACTTAGTAAACTTACTGTAGCTAATTACTGTATACACTGATTAAACCTAATCTTCCTGTCGCAATGCCTTAAATCAGACTATTCCACAAGAGTAAAGCAAACCTGTATAATAAGGATTGTGAAATCCCTAAAAACTTGTAAATCTCGACCGACAGGAAACCTGGCTGCTGATCTCCTAATGCCTGTGGACGAAGTAATCACACACTATTTAGCCATTATTTCCATTGTTTTTGTGGCTATACAAACTTTGTAAATAAGCTTTTCCAGCTATGCCGTTGCGAAGCCACCGGATGCACCCCTGGGTTGATGAAATGGCATTGTTTTGTTGTGAATGTATTCAGCAGTTACAGTCCTAATCTCTTTGCAGTGCAGAGTTGGATCTTCCTGTGAATACCAGTGTCGGGAATACTTCATCATTCAGACAGGCGTGATACAACGAGCTCTACTGCTGACTCTTGCACATGCAAACCCAGCAAATTCACAATCACTCTGTGTGATAAGTCGTTTAAAGCTGTATCTCATTATCGGATGGAGTCATGAAACAACCAGCGCTCACACACGGGCACACCTTGCTGCATATTTCCCAAGGACAGTCCTCATTTCCATCACCGCCGTCTCTCGGAATGAAAAGGCTTTCTCACATTTTAGCGCGCATTCCTCTTACATTATTTTGTTGCTTTTCAAACATAAATCCTCGGCAACTATGCAGATTTGGTTTAAGGTCGGCGAGTGTGCTGTGATTAAAACAGCCGAGGCTGAATCTGCATTGGATTACCATTAACACACCGCTCCCTTATCTCCCCCTGTCTCATGTGGAACATTGCTTAATTAAACAGGAACTGGGCACCATTTGCGAGCACTGATGCTAACTGCATAATTTAATGTCATCTGCCCAACAAGGCATGCAAGTTAATTGACAGGCAGAGGATAAATGGAACTATCAGAGCCATTACATCCAAAATCATCATCATGAACAGACAGACCAAGATCAGATGTCATCAGCTTAGAGAAGGATGTTCACAGCGGAGATTAGGAAATGATTCAGCATGACTTTCTATCTAAAATATATAATCTAATGGCATCTAACGTTGCTGCCCACATTGCTGTTTTATCATGATTTTTATCATGATTAATAAAACATGATAAGAAGGCATCACAGCTGTGCTGATAACCGGCACAACATCACTCCCTCTCATGTGATAATGCTTTTATATGACAGTTACACAAACACTTTTTAATATCAACAGATTATGATTTGTTGTTTATTTAACCAGTGATTTTGTTCCGCCAACAAACAACCTTCATTAGAATATCATCTCTGTTAACCTCTGGGTTCTGGGGTTGAATCCCAAATACCTAATCGTTAACTGGGAAGCTAGTGCTCTAGATCACACCAAGTAGGGCTCTTGATTAGGGGTTACAGATGGAATTGGGATTCATCATCGGGTTAAACTCTAGTTAACTTTACAGCTCAGTTTAGGTGTAAGTCAAATTTTAAGTCAATTTTATAAGATTTTATAAGAACTTGGTTCAATAATTAAGCAGACAAACTGCTGTTTAAAATGACATAACATAATAAGATGCGTGTCCGGGTTTTGGGTGTCATTTTGTCACACCCCTCAGTACTGCGGACCGTACCGATCTATTTTCACCCATGCTGCGACTTACAATTTGTGTAATTAACTATTAGAACAACCAGTATGCAGCGTGGTACATACACAGTAGTTAAACGTCCCAGTAGTGTTACCGTCCATTAACACCTCTGCTGGGATCCCTTTCGTCCAATCAGATTACTCGGTCGGCACTAACTGTTATATAATTCGCTTCAACTCTTTACATACTGGATAATGCGATTTGTTCAACTGGATCTGGCGGACTCTACAAGAGGAAAGCATTAACTCTTCATTTACTTTCACCTAGTGTATATAGCACACTTTTTTCTGTTTTAACTACCACATACTAGATGAATGTTGCACTAGACTCACTCACTCACTCATCTTCTGTATCGTTTAATCCTGTATTCAGGGCACAAGGCGGGGTACACCCTGGACAGGGTGCCAATCCATCGCAGGACCAAAGTTACTAGATGAATTGATTAGCTCGCTCATTTGATAGGTGATCACTCCCAATTTGACAGACACAGGTATTTTAAAACTAAACAAAACATTGTCAAAAGGTTGTGGTGACTTTAATTTGGCAACCTTTAGGATGTTGGAATAATCATTGTTGATTTTGAAAGTTAGATTAACTTTGATCAAATCACTTTGGAATAACGTTGACTACATGACAATGGGATAACAAATGCCCCTAATGTTGCAAAAATGACTTTCAAACCAAATTATTACCAAAATGATGGCCTAAGAAGGTGTGAAACTCTGCCACACACACACACACACACACACACCACTTTACAGTAGATTAATTTGGTGGTTATAACCAAATTTGTCTCAACGTCGTCACACCGCTAAACGTCATCAAAATGTTGTTATAACCAAATTACAACAATCACACAACATTCTGGTTCTGGCTGGGTCACGCTCCTTCCAGCATATCAGCATCATCATAACCTCACAGCTAAACATATGAAGATGCTACCCAGATTTTTAAACTCATAGCTGTGTTGTTGTTTTTTTTCCAGGGCACAAGCATAATGTGCTACGTTAGACACCTTGTTAGAAATGGATAATAATCATAAACCTGTTCATTTCCCTTAGTCTGTGTTAATGTGCTTAATGAGCAAGCTCGCCATACATTATTAAATTACGCTACCTGGCATAGTCAGTTTCCAGGCAACCAAAACACGAGTAAGGGCATTGCACTGGATGTTTTAATTGTCCTGGGTGTTAGCTAACAAATTTATTAGGATTTGGTAACACAGCTAGTTTCATGAGGCTGTTCTTAGTCCATTCATGCTTTTTGTACATTATTTCCCTGATTTCCTTTTATCTTCACTTCCTCCTGTTGTGACAAACAATCAAACCTATGCATGTCACCACCCCCTCTTGCTTGTACTTTCCTTTACCTAATCCTCTAATGAAAGGGCTTACCTTATTCACCACTATTTCTAAAAACCTCAATGTGAACAAGCACAGTACTCGACCTGTTGATGTGGGTGACGTGTTGCAACGATCGGTGCAGCCTTTTTTTTTGTCCTCCCTCAACAATTGTCACAGATCTCGTCGAACTAGTACTGCTGCTTTGAGACATTTAAACCAGCCTCGAAGACTCTCCAAACACTCAACACGGCAGTCATTCCACAGCGGTCTCACTATGCCTTTGTAGAGCATTTGATTAAAATGTGCCAGTCTGAAATCCAATCCAAAGTTTCATTAAAAAAAAAAGCTGTTTGCACCACGCGCAGGATAAGCAGACATTAGAAAGATATTCAGGTAAATAAAGACGAGTGTGTGGGATCCGTCACGCTTTCTTGAAGGAGGTGATGAGGTGAGGGTGCAAACTAACTACACTAAAACACCAAATTAACCTTCGATTAGTGCAATAATTCACAACGCAACCTGATATTGCACTTTTTGGTGCAATTGAAACGGAAAATTCTGCCATTAAACCTTAGCGAACGCACATTATGTAACAATCCAGCGTATTTCATTAGCCGTTTCCTCATTTCAAAGATTTCAAGTAATTAAAAACGTCTGTATTCTCCAAGCATCCATCACACTTGTTTAAAGATGGTGATGAGAGCTTGGCAGAAACAAAGACCTTGGCAACAACAAGCAGAGGAATGCTGGGAAATTCACAGGGGTCTCTACGTAACAACAAGGAACCGATGGAAAAATACAAGTCCTTTATATCTTATGAAATTTCCACAAAAAGGAAGTATCGTTTTCACAAATACAGACCGCTTTAATCTCTGGTTCTGCCTTTCCGGTTAACTCTAAACAAGCACGCTATGCTGATTTAGACGTTAGTGGCCCATGACAGACTGGCTCTGTTGACGAGGAGACGTCAAAGACGCCGCCTCATTTAACCACATAAAGGATATTGGCATCAGGGGGCTCTACTGAGACAAACAATCTTCTTTTCTGAACTCCTCAGCTCACTGCAGCCTATGCTACTTATACAACTAACATGTTCTCCTGCCTGTGCTCCTGCTCAGGATTACAATGCAGAACACTATTTCTAAGGTCTCCACTGCAGATCTTTAAGATTCTGCGAATACATTAACATATTAACAATGTGTCCATTTAGTCAGGGTGATGCACTGTTAATAATAATGCACCAACAGACATATGCATGTATATTGTAAAAACAGCTTTAAATGTCGATTAGGTCTGCCTGTGTTTTATAACTTGACATGCATACTGTCTGCACATGTCCCAAAGGGAAAAGGAGCCATTTACCAAATGCTAGTCAAGCTAAAATCCAATTTAAGAGCTCTATAATCCTTAGAACATGGCTCGAGCCGGTGTGTAATGCAGTGTGGCCTTTAACGCAGTCGGTTTCTGTGTTCAGCATCATCTGTGTTTAGTTCATTCACAAAATTAAAAGCTTAAATTGAGAATTGCTGCAACCAGCAGGCACATTTTTATTACTGTATCAGAGGATGGTTTAAAATGCTAATTAAATACTAACTAAAAGACAATATTAAGGGTAGAAATTTGTTTGAGGAGAAATTTCAATGTGTGGATGCATTCAGTGACAGGTTAGAATAACTGCAAGAACTTGTTAAACAGACTGCATCAGTCATCCCACACTGCTGTTAAATTCTCCCATCTGATTGGTCAGAATGAATTGGCTGATTTTTTTTTTTTAATAACAGCACAGCCCTGACAATAATACTGGTTGTAATTCAAACAATAGGTTCCTATTAAAATGCTCATATTAATACTTTATTGTTTCTATAGTAACTGTGAATCTTCTGGGACATATATGGTTAAGTATAATCTAATTCTGATATCGAACAGATTTATGTTAGAGATGGAGAAAAAAATGATTCATGATTTTGAATTCATGCCACATTGACTGCAAAATCTATTGTTGAAACGATTTATTCAGTCCTATATTTCTACAGGTTTTTCTAGGGTGGGTGAAAAGTAACTAGGCATTAAAAACTGGTAATAAAGTACAGATTTCTACTACAAATGTATTGAAAAAAATATCACATGTACTTTACCACAACATATAGGCATGCACATGTACTTAAGACGTACCAATGAAAACAAATCTTTAAATTTCAACGTAGGCACTGGTGGCATCAACCAGTTGCATCAACGGCCGGGAATGAAATGCACATCCTCTGAATGGAGTGGTATGGGATTTTCCTGAGATCCTCCTGAATCTGTGCATCCAGGTCCGCCAGTGTGCAAGGGTTTGCCCTGTACATCTCCTCCTTTGCTTAGCTCCACAGAAAAAAATTCATATGGAGTGAGATCTGGACTTCTTCGAGGCCATTCATGAGGACTGTGTCGTTACAGCCAACGTCCTGGAAAATGCTGGTCTGACCACGCAGGCACAGCAAGAACAAAAAAGGGTTGTGCACCTGTGATACTACTAAGGTCTATAACCATTAAATATTGCCTAATTAATTTTCACCCACCCTGTACTTGACGTTTGTAAAATGTTGCCATTCCTCTATAATCCTACAGGTGGTGTGCTTTAAACTATTTACACATTGGTAGGCAGCACAGCATTATGTGTAGGAGTGAATTATTTGCAAAGGTTGTTTGGAATTGTGATACATGGAAAAAAAAAACATTAAAGTGGGATATTTATACAAAAGTAATGCTAATAGAATTGCAATAGAAATCAAATCGGCACCTAAGTATCATGATAGTATTGTATTTGATGATCCCTGGTGATTCCCATCTCTAGTTTATATGCATTGTTGTTTATGAAAGAAAAAGACATATAATTAAACATTTAAGGATGGAGTCTTTCTCTCAGAGCTTTGGTACAGTCAGTAAGTTTTCCACCATGGGAAAGTCTTCATGACCGTGGGATTTGTGCTTTCCGGCTTCATGGAAACATTACATGGCAAGGGTGAGGTAAAGGAACGACTGTTTATAGCTACCAGACATAAGGTAAGCAAAACTAAGAACTAACTTCTTTAGCAGATGTTCCACAATATTAACTTATAAACAATAAAAAATAAAGTATCATTAATTAATGCATCAATTATTGATATTGTTTTAGTTGCTGTTGGTGAAAAGGCCCTCTGCTTAATATTGGACCTCATTATACTACCCCTGTGTTCAATTTCCTATACCAGCAAGTATTTATAGTATATATAGCAAGTATACTGTATACCCATACTATTTTATTCCTTAAATACGTAGTATGCCGTTTTCTAAACTTTACCAACTTGTACTGTATGTCCTTGTTTTTTATTTTTTATTTTTATGAGATTGCTATCTATAGTGTCACATCACATTAGTATAATTATTGCAGATTTCCATATTCTATTGCTTCACGGTATATCCTTACAGCCTCTCAGACAACATGCTGTACATTCACAGTTCTCTGTGCTAGTATTGATAATGACAGCTGCAGCAATGACAAAAAGCCAGGACTATTATATAGTACAGTATACTAATAATGTTGAGAGTGATTGGAGTGAACATGTAACCATAATGGTATACAAATGTTTGACAGAAAATCAGGTAAATATCTATCTAGCTATCTAGAACTAGAAATTCAGTTTTTATCCTGCCGCCAGCGGCCGGTTTAGCGGAATCCCTCTTCTTGTAACAGTAGGCAGTGTTACAGACAGCAGACAGCATCATCATCACATTTAATGTCATATTGTGTGGAAACAATATACGTATCTGCCTAAACATTGGAGCAGAGTGAGGAGCGGGAGCGAGTTGAACGACACACTCATCCATTCACAGGTAATGGTAGCACACGGACGAATACACGGATACCCTATTAAAGAATATAGCATGTCCCCCTGCATGCCAGCCAAACTGTGTATCTATCTGAGTAATACCAACAGGCAGCAAATTCTGCTCCATATTCATTCATTCATTCATTCATTCATTCTCTATACCGCTTATCTTGTACAGGGTCACAGGGGCCCTGAAGCCTATCCTAGGAGATTTGGGGCTTAAGGCAGGGTACAGCCTGGACTGGATGACAATCCATCGCAGGGAACACAAATATACACTCAGACACACACTGCAAACTAACCTAATCTACATGTCTGGACTGTCTGTGGGAGGAAACCGGAAGACCCGGAGGAAACCCAAAGCATGGGGAGAATATTCATAAAGTACATGTACAAACACACACACACACACACACATATATATATATATAAATATATATATATATATATATATATATATATATATATATATATATATATATACCCTTTCCTATAGGCTGCTGTCACACTCTGTGTGTCAGGTTGTTTATTTATGTGAAATCAGTGCTGGATGTTTTTTGTTTTTTTTGTCCTCATAAACAAAAGGAGAAAGTAACCCGTGTAACCAGGAACCAGTCGCGTCCAAGTTCCACCCATTTGTGTGTAAAGAGCTTGAAATCCTCCATTCTACCCAGCAACAAAGCCTTCACTCCGGCTGCTCCTGAGCCATTCATCGACACCTAAACCCCCGAAATGAACCGTTACCCAAAGCCCCGTGCTCATGGCGGTGAGCTGAGGCAGGCTCGCGCGCGCTCGCGCGTGCACCCCGTGCACCATTTCTGCTCCCCTGCACACCGAGCACAGCCTCCTCGTTTTCCCTCTTACTGCAGATAAAACAAACTTGGATATCACTAACCCGATTGAATTGAATTGGATTGCATTATATTGCTCACTGGTACAGATTTTATGTGACTGAAATGCAGGGGAACTTCAATAACCAATAAGGGAGAAAAAAATAAAAGTGTAGGGGGTGGGCAGTTTTGCAAGCAGAGATGAGGCGTTACCCCGGTTCAGGTTCAATGCAGAGAGCACCACATCAAGGCTGGAGGAGATTCGACTAGTCACGATTGATGTAGACGAGCATTGATGATCGGAAATGCGTTTGCGTGTAATCATCCCGATCTGACACAACGCATTTCCGAGCAAAATGATGCTGCTGCATGAAACTTCAAGGCGAGTGTGACATACCTTTAACTTGCGTTTCATATTCCCCAATGATCTCCTTGTCCTTCTTGTATTTCGTCTGCGATGACATGTTGTTGTTGTTGTTGTTTTTTTCCTGAGATATTTAATATAGGATCCAGTGAGATGTGAAGATGTTGCACCAGAAGATCTCTCAGCCTCTTGTCACAGCTTGCAGCGTTTTTCTTCTTCTGATTTCTCGACTTTACCAGCTCTCTCACTCTCTCTTTGATATCAGTTTCTTGAACGCAGCTTTAAACTCACCCTTCTGCACACCTGCGCGTTCTCATTCCCTCTGGCTAAAGAGTTAAACCCTGGCACTGGGAGGATGAATTGCTCTGCTGCCACACGCACACACACACACTCTCACACACGCACACAGGGGCTCCTCCTCGCTCAGGATGCCATCCAAAGTGGCAGAAGAAACCTGAAATTCCACTGCTTATATGGAGACACGGTCACTGCACAGACGGTAGCGCTGCTCATGTGCACCCATGCTGCAGAAAACGATCACTGGATCCAGAGAGGAAAACGCTGAGCGCGCGCTTCACAATCCCGCTGCGCACAATCCAACTCGAGCTCGCCAAGCTTACAAGAATGGGCTCGCGCGGAGCGCTGAGTGAAACCACGCCCAATGTAGAGAGCCCGCCCCCATCTCGCTTTCCACCAGCCAATCAGCGGCGGGCTGTGGCCACTGAACTGTACAGTACATTTGCAGAAAGAAAACAAATAGACGCTTTCCAGCAAAGGGTTTGTTCTAGCCGGTTCCTTTGCATTGTGACAGTAATACAAAAGAATTTCCGTACACACACATCAAAAAACAGTTCACCGTACAGTAAACTTGCATTTCAGCTCATTTGTTTTCTCACATTTATACAGTCAGATTCCGAATTATTGGCACTCTTCAACAGAATGGGATGGCAACAATGCAAAAATGCTTGAATCTGGTCAAATCTATCTACACTTTAAACACTGAAAAGTAGAATTTTCTCAAAGTTTTGAAACTCACTCAGTCGTTGTCTGTACCAATGTATCCTGTATGCAGGGTCTCTGGGGCCTGGAGCCTATCCCAGGAGACTTAGAGCACGAGGCAGGACACACCCTGGACAGGTCATACCTATATGCCATATCTTACTATATTGCACATTCAGCACATTCTGTTTAATTTATACATTTTTCTATTTTAGTTTTTTATTGCAACTTTGTAAATTGTAGATTTGTAAAACAATTTACAATTCTCTTCTCCACCCTACCTTGCTTTTTTAGATCATGAACAGCATGTCACTGCATATCGTATTGTGTATAGTCATGTATTTGACAAATAAAAAATTTATTAAAATAAATTGTACATTGTGTTGCATGCAAAATGCATCTGCATAGTTAATATTTAAAGTCATTGTTGTATAAGTTAGAAGTTACAGTATCTTATTAGAGCAAATACCAGCTTATTAGGAAGCAGGTCAGCCAATGATACAGCAATCATGGAACAGCTGGGACTTGGTAACAGCCTCAGCGGCAGCTCTGTAGCATTAAAACTTGGACCCTTGACCTTCTGATCAGTAACCAAGAGCTTTAAAGGTTGAACAACCACAGTATTCCCTATGACCCTTTTGTTTTCACCAGACATCACTTGTACTCATTGTCCTTGAGGGATAAATGCAAAAGCAATGTTCTTTAAAATAAATAAATACAACCATTTGACATTACATAACAGCAACAAAATGCTGTTTATATGATTGTACATAATACAATTGTATGCAGTTTTTCTCTTATCTAATATGTGCTTTTTCTTGTTGATGTTGTTGTTGTTGTTGTTGTTGTTTTTAAAATCTAGTATGTCTAGGCACATTAGGCAACAAATACTTCCCACTACTGGAAAGATACCCAACAATTCTCGGCAATTTCTTATGGGGCAGGGTTGCTGGCTTAACGCCCAACTGTCTCTGAGCAGTTCAGGGCAAAAGAACTAAGACAAGGGCCAAACAGTAGCAGCCCGGCGATGCTTAAACTGGGGACCTCCAGCAATCAGCAATCCAACCATTGGGCTACCCCTACCCTGCTTGGAAAATATAGTTTCCACCATTGTGACTGGCAATTTTAGTTTTTCATAATTCATAACTGCACTAACCTATACAAATTCCTAACATGACTTTGAATTAAAGCCTTTAACATGGAACCTATTCTTTGGGAGGAAAAAATAATGCAGGGTAACTGGTTCTTTGGATTTAACTCCAAAATACAAAGAGTATGAAACACATTTCTAGCAATATTGTAACATCATCACATCACATCTCTGAACAGTTGAAGCAATGATCTGATTGTATCAAAATGAAAAACAGAAACTTTACAGTAGGAAAACAGTAATATTGTAATAGTGTATTGTATAAAATATTTTTTTTTTAAATTGAAAAAAAAGTTGCAACTATGTTGGTGTAACAATGAAACAAACAGAGAGGTGTCTTGCCTGACTTAACCAATGAGAATTCAAATTAGAGGTTGGCCCTTAAGGTCATTTTGAGCTGTTCTTTCTTGCTTATTCCTCAACAAATTGTGTACTTATAATAATAAATTATTAATAGTAAATAAATAAATAACAGTGTAACCAACAATATAAAAAATGTAATATGTTTGGTATATTCCATACATCCATGCTGTCATCACGCACAGTGGGTGGCTGCAAAGACAGATGACTTTATGCCACCATACCTGCTTAGAAATGAATTTGTATTCAACTAATTCCATCACACATGCAAGCAACAGATGCACATTAAACTTCAGTGGTGTCAAATGAAACACTGAAATTCTGATTCCATGCTGACAGCTTACGACAGATGAAGGCTGAAAGGTCTACGAGAAGAACATCTCTACATAGATATCTGTCACCAAAGCACTAGTGATAACAGGAGCAGAAAAAATGGTGAAAAGCTCTTAGTGAATTGGACCATGAGACAACTGTCCCACAACTGCCCTTGTAAGACAAATAGAAGAGTCGGAGCGCTTATTGGAGCCTATATTAATGCTTACAAAGAGGTGAGAGACACACTATTGTCTGCGTACACGCTTAGCTATTGGTGTAATACAAATCATGCATTGTTAATAGAAGGGATTCCACCCGAACTACAAATAATGAGTAATCTTATGAGTCATATTCAAAATGATTACAGTACATCCCATTTAAATGCCCCAACATGTGTAAATACATTTTAACAAAGTCATCTTTGTACACAATACCCTGTTCTACTTGCACATTTAATTTTTAGACTTCGCTTCAGGCATGTATCACTTATTTATTGGAGGTGTGTAGAATTTATAAACTGCTCCCTGATACTTAATACCAGGGAGAGAAAAACACGTCCACGCTAAAGATTAAAACACCATGATGTAAAGGCCCAATCTAATCGCCTTTAAGACTTATGGAAATTGAGTGACACACCAAAGCACATATTGTCCACATCTTCAATGAAAGATTTATTAGTTATCTGCATTCTATATCATCCGCAGAGGAGATACAAAGCATGAAGCTTTAGATGGATCTTTGTTATTGCGTAATGAGAAATCAGCCTTCTTGCAATGTCCACTGGAGCTACCCTCAACACTCACATCTTCCATATGACACACATCTATGTGCTTCAGCGTTCATTTATTTAAATAAAAGAAAAGAAAAGAAAAAAATCCTGCAAGAGCTGACCTGCCGATTGCATAAACGAAAAAGACCAGATGAATGCATAGCTCAGGAATTATCCATCAGGGAGCAGCCCTTTCATCTTCTGATTAAAGATATGCCCTAAAGACCTCCCATTATAACTCCAGTAAATGATTTATGCTTTTTCAAGTATGATTTATTGTAAAGAGAGGAAAAAGAATGTTTGCAAATCATGACCCAGACATATGGTCACCTCGGGTTTCAGTGACTTGTAAGTTACTGTGAGATGTAACATTTATAATTATACAATTATAATCCAAGCCCAAGCATGCTCTGTATCATCTCCATTTTTCAGTAGCAAATGGTTGCCAAGTCCACTTTTCCTTCCTCCTCTCTCATACTCATTGCTAGGCATCGCAGAGGGAAGGAGCCTGGGAAACTATGACTTCAGTGTTTTCAAGGGATAAAGCCCCATTGTGTAGTTCCTTTCAATCCTTTATGTCTGAATAGAGGGAGAGAGAGAGAGAGAGAGTGAGACTGTGTCCGCTGAGTGTGTCCATCCACAGGACTAAAACACTGAGGACACCATGTGAGTGAGAGACACAAGGCCATCTGGAGCACTGGTAGAGTGACAGGATAATGCTGTAAATAAATGCAATTTAGAGATAATGAGGAGTTAGGAGAATGATAATGTTTCAGAACGATGAGCTGTCAGAATAATTGAATGAAAGCACACGTATAATTTTTCGAGAAATGTTAAAATGTTTATTCAATAGAAACTTCTAAGAGCTTTACCCTCCTTTAAATGAAATTCAGTTCTTTTTCAACCTGCTACTAGAAGTGTGAGATTATGATTCTAGTCTAGGCTAATACTGCACATAAACCTTTTGTGACTAGTGTATGGAAGAACAATTCAACATTTCCTGTATTGCATTTTTATTTAATTTATTGTATACATGTGGGACACAAATTGTAAATGAAAAAATTCTGTAAATTATAATACCTATATATTTACACTAATCAACCATAACATTACGTAGGTTTTAGGCTCGTCTTTGCCAACAGGGTGATAGTGGCCCCCTGGGTGTGACTTGGCAGGACCACTGGGGTGCGCTGTGGTGTCTGGCACTGGGACACCGGCAGCAGATTCTTTGGGTGCTGTGGGTTGCAGGTTGCAGCCGCCATGGATCAGGACTTGGTGGTCCAGCGCATCCCATGAGTGCTCGTTTGAATTGGGATCATGGCGACTGAGGGCTCTTTGTCTGCTGAGCCCTGTGGGCGGCACGCTGTGGCCCACTGGATGTTCTGATACCATTCAATTGTTGCATTGACATTTTCTGTGGGATCAGACCAAACAGGAAAGCCGTTGATCCCAACGGTCATGAGTGAGCCTAGGGTGCCCATGACCCTGTCACCAGTGTACTTGTGTATAGTTGGTAATTGATGTTCAGTTCACCAGGTGCTGGTGTAAGAGATATATAATCTTGCAATGTCTTCTTAAGAGCATTGTACAGTTTTTATTAAAAATAAACTACTAAATTAGTCTGACAATCAACATCACATAATCTGCATTTTATTGCAGTGAATTTTTATACACTCACTCACTCATCTTCTATACTGCTTAATCCTGTATTCAGGGTCATGAGGCCCTGCAGCCTATCCCAGGAGGCTTAGGGCACAAGGCTGGGTACACCCTGGACAGAGTGCCAATCCAGGGTGCTCACCCACATACACACACTCACACACTCATTCACACACTACGGCCAATTCGGGAACGCCAATTAACCTAACCTGCATGTCTCTGGACTGTGGGAGGAAACCGGAGTACCCGAGGAAACCAACCAAGCACGAGGAGAACATGCAAACTCCATGCACACAGAGACGGGAATCGAACTTGGCCGGGAACTTGAACCTGGACCCTGGAGGTGCCGTGCCGTCAAATCTTTATATGATTTTTTTATATTATATATAAAAATTATATATTATTTTAGATGTAGGGAACCTCAGTGATTTGGATATACAGAAACATAGTCCATAATTCTACCTGATCTGAATGATTTTAGTGTTTAAAAGCATGTCTGTCGTAGACTTGAAACTAAACCAACATCTAGACCTAAACAATAGTAAACTCGAGCAGAAAGAGAGAGTGAACATCTGGTGAACTCATTACAGCACCTCTCTACTGACCACATGGAGTAGATAAAGCTGAGCTATGTGGCTTTTATCTTGTCACATGTGTCTTTTTGCTATTCCTTTTTTTATGTGATGCTTGCTCTGAGAGTATTCATAGTTTATTGAGGGTGATTTCTCCTAATAATTTTTTTTTGGTCCTTTAATTTTAAGACCTCAAACACTGTTGCATGTTTACACGACTACACAGCCATCATAACTATTTATTGGCATACTGTATAACCACTGAAGAAATTTTACAGTTACTGTTGTTCTAATACTTTTGTGGCCAGATGCACATCTGATTTCGGTCCTATCAGGAGAGGGTGATGGAAATGGGTTTCTTAAGGAAAAAGTTTCAGTTTACATAACAAAAACATAAAACATCACATTATGCAGTATGAACTTGCTAATGAATAATCAAATTATGCAATAAGTAACTGCTAAATGAAATGATTGCATAATATAAAACCTGCTAAAATGAACACGGAGAAATACTACGACAGGATCTTTTAGAATTGTCTGTCCTTGTGGTTATCACACACACACACACACACACACACACACACACACACACACACACACACACACACACACACACACACACACACACACACGGATTGCTGTTTGTTATTATTATTATTATTATTATTATTATTATTATTATTATTATATGCAGATCTGTTTATATACTTTTATTTATTATAAAAGTATATAAACAAAAACAAGGAGAAAGGAATAAAAACAAGGAGAAAGGAATAAAAACAAGGAGAAAGTGAGTCATGTGACCTGCTGTATGGACCTGTGAACAAATGTACATTATAAGTTTTAAAGAATTTAAACACTAAAGGACAAAATGTCAGAAAACAGGCAGACCTAAGGAACAGAATCTTATATCTGAGGTTAAAGCTTGATAAAAGGAGCCCTACTCCAGAACACTCACATGTTGAGACGCCAAAAGCCCCAGAGGGACCGAGAACCTTTCAATGTTTTACACTAAACCTTTTCTTTAGGCATCTATATGAGTCGTAGTCAAATGTCAAATTTACAAACCCTGAGGAAGTGCATAGGAGGAACTCCGTATTTGCTTTGCCGCCGCTCTACATTGATACTAACAATCATCAGAGAACAGAAAGTTAAGCATTAAACTCAAAGTGTATAAAGACCAACAATTCTGTTTAGTCCTCTGCTCTTCCCGTGTTAGAGCATTTATTTAGACTTCGAACACAATTAAGATTAAGTTCCATCATCTGCACAGTAAAACATTGCTAATAGTCTGTTAAAGACAGCATGATCTTTTAATACATGTCAGGTTAGTCTTTCACTCTCTCGCTCTCTCTCTCTCTGTCTAATCCGTATTTCTTCAGAGTAAATTGTTGGCTGGAGGACCGTGTGCAGTAATCGACTCCTGCCCAGCATATCAGTGAAACATTTATATAGGAGAACTTCAGCAAATTCCCTCACTGTAATTACAAACACAATACAGTATGAGTAAAGCCCAGGCACGCCTCTTCCAGAGATGCATATCAAATAAACTTCACACTTGATTCACATGCTTTCCTTAAATCACTTTTTTCATTCTGCTTTTTGACATTATTAATTTCCTAAGCTTGTTTTTTTTCTTCCTTTCTTCCTTGTTCAATTTCCTTCCTTTACTTTATTTCTCATTTCCTTTCATCTTTCCTTTACTCCCTGTCTATGTTTCTGTCACATTTCCTGTGTGTGTGTGTGTGTGTGGTGTATGTGTGTGTGTGTGTGTGTG
>QMIH01001284.1:103130-127668 GCA_003987875.1 Clarias batrachus
ATATATAAGGGTGTTAA
This sequence comes from Clarias batrachus, assembly GCA_003987875.1. Classification (NCBI taxonomy): domain Eukaryota; kingdom Metazoa; phylum Chordata; class Actinopteri; order Siluriformes; family Clariidae; genus Clarias; species Clarias batrachus. Next base: position 103,148 of record QMIH01001284.1, read on the forward strand.
AGTCAAACTAGGACCTGGATTGTGCAGAATAACAGAACATAGTTATGAGAGTAAAAACTCCCTCTATTTCTCTCTATATATAATCCCAATGTATCACTAGTGCTTTGAAAGTAGAAAGTTTTCTCAGGAACTCCTTTAATGGCCCAAACATGTAGGAATAGTTTTTTAGTGAGGTCAGGACTGTACAAAGTATGTTGCAATAACTCCAAACTGAATTCGTATTTGTACAAGTGGTGTTCCTGTGTGTACAGATCTCGCACAAGTTATCCATCAGGTTTCAGGGATCAGGTGTTCCACTTGCTCAATGTTCGTGGGATGCACCGGTCAAAATTCATATGTTTCACTGTGGCTAATCACTGTACTGTATTTGAATTATTTTTTTATATAGACATTTACCAGGAAATCTTGGTTTGATGTGAATGCCCCTCGTAGTATGTAACTATGTGTAGTTATTTATTAAGAAACCGTGGGCATTGGTGGGTACTGATCACACATCAGTGATAGGTTTCTCACCTGCCATGCGGAAGACCACTGGATGCAGGGCTGGTCCAAAGCCAGGATTAAATGGGAGGGTTGCGTCAGGAAGGGCATCTGGTGAAAACCTGTGCCAAGTTGTGTGCAAATCGGATGGTCCACTGTGGCGACCCCTGGATGGGAACTCAAAGGACTAACCACATGTGTTAATAAACAGTATAAACAAATAAGCCATAAAACTATAAAGTAAAACTTTATTTGTGACAAAAATGTGATTTAAACAGTAAAATTAATCAATCTAATAAATTGTTTCTAATAGAAGCAATATGGTATAGTCATGCTCGAGAACTGATACAAAACATTTTTTGTAAAATTCAGAAATAATTTTTATTTTGATTATGATCAATTTTATTAGCTGAATCAACTGAGTAAAAAAAATATTTTTTTCAACCCTACTTGACTTGGAAAAATTCTTGTCGAGACAAAGGGGTCACATTTTCAAATAGCTAAAGAAATCAATTATTATGTGCTACTTTAAGTAAAGTGAGTTACATATTAATTAATTAATTAATTGCTGTTAATAATGAACTCATTCAATATTTATACTTTCATTTTCAATTTGCTGAATTTGTGTCTTGAGTTTCTGTCAACATCGTCTAACAATTCTAGAAAATAATTAAAGTCAGAATCTTGTTGTCCAATAAAACTCCAAGAACCCCTTCATAACTCACTGTTTGTTCCATAACCTGTTCAGCTGCTCAGGTTCTTGTAACTTTTATAACTTTTTGTATTTTAAAGATTTGATGTTAATAATGCGGTGGGCACAAACATCAAATGTCAACCCCACATCTCTTAGATTATATAAAATTTGGGGTAATTTTTTTAGTAATGGTAGGTCTCCCACCTACCATGCAGAAGGCCCAGGTTTGATTCCCACGCAGTGCACAAACCCCAGCCATTCATGCAGTGCCAATCCCGAGCCCGGATAAAATCGTGGGAGGGTTGTCAGGAAGGGCATCCGGTGTAAAAGCTGTGCCAAGTTCTGTGTGGATTTGATGTTCTGCTATGGTGACCCCTGGACAGGAGCAGCCAAAAGAGCACCAACCACACTGACTTACATTTCAGAAGTTACCAAGCATAATGTGGAATTTTGTCGACACCCTCAGGAAATTAATCTTATTGGTACTTATTGTGTGACAGTGTCGACAAATATATCCAAATTGTGTTTTATTATCCTCCTTAGAATACTTCTAAAGTTTTTTAAAAGTATTTTAAGAACATTGTAGCTCCAAGGTGGTAATCGACCATGGACCCTGGAGTTGCAAGATATGACCTGTTGTTCAGTATGTGCCATCCCTGTAGACGATTTGCATTCTGATCCGAGGTTTCAGCCCGATTTGATGGTTGATGCTGATGTATTAATTATTTTTATGTATTTTTTTTTGGGGGCTGTGGAACAAATAATTTGAGTTTCCATTATTTCTTATGAGAAAATTTGCTTTGATTTACGAATTTTTGTTTTGGAATACGAGCCCGCTTCCTGAACGAATTATGCTTGTAATCCAAGGTTCCACTGTACATCACTGTCTACTAACCATGTACCGCCCTCTGCCCATGTACTGCCTATGTATTTTTTAGTTTGCTTGTTCCGATAATAGTGTATTTATAATAAAATATTACTTTTCTTAAGATTAAGAAACCCTTTATAAATAGAATTACTACTTTACTGTTTTTAGATAAAAAACAAGGATGAATTTTTCATAAGCCACTTTTTATCCTAATTAAATTCTATTTAAAGGTACTTGTGCATTTGAACTTTTAAATAATTCTATGACTGTTACCCCAAAAAAATACATACCTCACGGTTCAACAATATCTATGAAGTTTTTGGAAATAATAAAGCAGCATTTAAATTTAACTTTTTAAAATTTTATTTATTTATTTTTTTTAAAGAATTTCTCAAGAAGTTCTCAAGAATGATTGAGTAACAATACAAAAAATTGTCAGGTGAGCATGGATGCAGACAATTTACTTAAATTGAATAAACAAAAACAAACGAGACAAAAATAATCCAGGCAATGATACAGCACAGGACAACACAAACAGTAACTACTGTACTACAGATGCAAGACCAAGCCTAAACCCAGGACAAGACTATTTATAGCCAACCTAAACAGACTCAGACGCAGGTGCACGCGACGACATGACTATGGTGCAGTGTTTACTGGGACATGAAATCCAGTGGTTCGTCACTGTGGTTATCCCTGATAGAAATGCATGAGTCATTAAGCAAGACATTTTTTGTATTTTACAAATATGTTATTTTAATACAGCTAATTAGTTTAAGTGTATAAAATAATTGTATTGAATTTTATTACATTACCAGCATTTCACAGTAGTTTAGAAGTTAGCACTGTCTTCTTGCACTTCCAGGGTTTGTGTTCGATTCCCATCTCGGGGTCTGCGTACATGGAGTTTACATGTTTGTTCCTGTGTTTGGTGGGTTTCCTCTGAAATGCAGATTAGGCTAATTGGCATTCACAAATTGCCCGTAGTGTGTGAACTAAACGAGGACAAAACCTGGAAGGTAATGTTCAATAAACATATACTGTATAAACCGCATGATATAGTGTCCACAAACCTTTGGCCCTATTGTGTTGAAATCAGTGAATCAAAATTAGCCTGATAAGTCTTACTAAGTTGGATATTTTAATTAATCACTCTTGTCAAGTTAAATGTATATATTATTTGAGCAATATGTCCAAAAAAATTTGTATATTTGTATTGAAATGCTTGAAGTGAGTGTGAGGTACAGTAAAATGCAATGTAACGGAAAGTGCCAGCAAACATAGAAACGCAAGCTTGCACACTTGATACACACAGATATAGATGAATAAGCAATAGAGGCAAGAGCAAGTAAAAAAAAAAAAGGTACAATAAACATAGTGTGAAAGTTATACTCTATATCCATGGTTCCCTTGTCTGGGGTCTAAACCCTCCTCTAGGGGGTGCCAAAGATCACAGTGGGTGCACGACCCTTCGTCTGTCCTGAGGCTGTGAGGTTGTCTGAATTAGCTTTGCACATGTTAAATAAGATCACAAGTACACCCTTACAGCATAATTAAAATTTTAGATAAAAACAATTTAAAAAAACATAAATTTATTATTTTGTTTTGTGTATATGAGCTGGGCTGTAGTATAGTGCCTTGGATTGTTGCAAGGAGTGGCTCAGAGTTTGGGAACCACTGCTCTATATGGTGTAAAGTATTGCATTAAAATTGGTATAACGTATCCAAATGTCTGTCCTTTTGAGATTTTGAGGTGATGCTAATTGCCTGGTTACTTTTCTTTATTAATGATCACTTATGGCATTTAAAATAATTCTGTTAATCGGTATTAATAGTTTGCAGTCTTTGTTTTCTTTGTTTGCAGTTCAAAGAGAAGCAAATATTGTGCTGATGAAAATACATATAAATTTTATCTAATTATAGAAACATGTCTTTGTTGCATCAAAGCAAGATAAATGGAAATATATTGTAGATAACGACAGTTTCTCTTCTCAGGCTCCGTTGTTTTTACCGTGTGGAGGTGTAGGTGGCGCTCTTGCTCCGCCTGTAGACTGCAGTGTTACGGCAGAGCAGGCGGTGAGAGTGTGGGCGCAGTGCTTCCAGGAACATGGAATTTCTGAGCCTCTCCTCTCCTCACACTACATCATAGCTCACGCCCTGGGAAAGAAAACTGTGAGTCACACACCCTTTTTCTTTTTCTGCACCAGTGCTTATGTGAGTAAATGAACACTGAATAGTTAAAGGAAAACAAAGCCTTTATTTCTGACACACACATTACAGCTTGTTATGAAGTTGAGGTCAGAGCTCAGAGTTCGATATGATACAGTAACCCTGGAGTAGAGAGGGTTAAGAGTCTTGCTAAAGAGGCCAACAGTCGCAACTTGTGGGGCTTAAACCCCTCACCAGAACCATAACTTGTGGAGGCACCTCTGGCCGTGAATCAGTTGTTCATGATGTTAACTTTATTTGCTCTGTAACCATGCAATGAGAATTAAATGCAGAATATTAGCTTTTAGTTTGAGAGTATTTTCATCAGTTTTGGATGAAACACAAAGGAATCAAAGCCAATGATAAATATCCAGACCCTGATTACGTGTGTTACAAGAATAAAAAAGTTTTTTACAAGAATAAAAATTAGTCTGGAACAAACAGTTTGAGGTTATTGTAAATGCCATGGATTCATTGAAGGGCTCTTTTCTGTCTCTAAATGTTCTTCTGTTTCTTATACCAGTTGTCAGTTCTGCTCAATATATTTACTTAAAATAAAACCTATAGGATGTTGTTAAGGCTCTTTATATTTCGATTGTTGATCTGTCTCCTGTAGCGTAATGAACTTTTTATATAGCACACAACACATTTGCTTTAACAACACTCAGTGTCACCTTGCAACTTCAGGAGCCTCAGACGAACGAGCGAGTGAACTTCAGACGAGTTCAGATCAGCGTTTCAGACGAGACGCAGGCAGTCCCAGTCCCATTATGGAGTAATAAGAGAATTTTTTTTTTAATGGTGTCCAAGCACAAGTTAATTACTGGGATAAGTGCATTAGTGTAGAAGGGGATTATATAGAATAGTAAAGGTAGTCGTTCCTTTCATTATTGTGTTCTGTCATTCTACGCAATCAAATGTCCCGGGTGGACTTGAACGCCCTTTATATCTACAGTCCTGTATTGATGCCTTTTTTTTTTCTTTTTCTTTTTTTAAAGCAAAACTGCATATTTTGATGAGTCACGTAGTGGCGTAGTGGTTAGCACTGTCACCTTGCACCTCCCGGGTCCGGGTTCTATTCCCACCAGGAGGTTCTCCACCTGCTTGGTGGATTTCCTCCAGGTACTCCAGTTTCCTCCCACAGACATGAAGATTGGACTAAATTGGCCATAATGTGTGAATGTGCATGTGAATGTTGACCAAAGGTCCTTACACAGTAGTAAAATGGGAAAAAATACAATGGCAATCATCATTGGCCTCCACGGTCCCTATTTGGACTACACAGGATCCTAGATGGATGGTTATATATTGCGATACATACTGCATAGTCTGTCATAGGAATGTTTTCCACAAATGTTATGTTGTATATTTTTTTCATGGCAGTCAACCCTAGAAGCAACAATTGGGTTAATTTTGCTCCCTATCCCAAATATGGTGCAGTATGTATTAACATACACAGTCAGCTTATCAGGATATCAGTAGCGCCCTCTGGTGGCTAGTTCCTCTTCGTTATTCAGGTGTTTTAGCACATTATTGTGGTATTGAGCATTTCATCTTCAGTCTGTTTCCATCTGATACGCATTTTAGGCTTGCATAGTCATTTTAACCATGGCAGTATTTCTTCAGATTCTTGGTAGTTCTTGAGGGTGTATGATTTTTAAAAGTAAGCATTTAGGTTTAAATATGACATGTCCCTTCCCCAAAACAAACAAAAAGTCAGTATGAAATAATGGGCTCATTGTTTATGCTCCATATCAAATGACCTAGCTTATCGGACTGCACCCAAATGAGAAACAGGACACTCTATGACCTTCATAAATGAGTGTGTATGACGCAACGCAGGACTGTGAATCTGAAAAAAGCCTCTATTTATAAACTCTGTTAGCTTCCTTTATGATGCATATGGCAGTTTTTATTTGCGTCAATTCATTAAATTTCTACTGTGTTTTAGTGTGTTTGTGTGTGAGAAAGTGAGAGAGAATGTGTGTGGTCAACAGCAACAGCATTTCAACAAACACACTCTCTTCAAAAAACACACAGTGACCTTCTCTGACACAATTAGTGCAAGTTTGTTCTGAAATTTCTAGGAAACAAAATATATTTTCAACAACTATCACCTCCACTTTTTAAAAAATTTTTTTTATTTTAATAAATCTTCCTCTATGTGTTAAAGCTACAAAGTGTGAAGAAGAGAAAACTACAAGACAAACTGAGTGACAAAGAAAGAGAGAATGTGTGGGAGCTCTGTTCCAAACGTCTGACAAGGTACAGTACTGCCTCTCGAGTCTCCCTTATAAGATTTACAAGCCAAACAAAAAAGCATGTTTACATGCCTACCAGTAATCTGATCATAATATGATTTAGGTAGATTCCTGATTGCCCAAATGGTCATGGTGGACGACAAGCTGTGATCTTTTAATCAGATTGCAGCTGTTATCTGATAGGCATACATGGAGTTTGGCACAATAATTGGGTCATTCAGTGCATGGATATTGCCCATGTGTGTAAAATCAACAGAGAAAAGGGCAAGATTCATCCTGTCTAGAACTGTGAATCATATGTGGACTGTTGATTAGTTTCCTTTTTAATTTTTTTTGTTCTATTGTAAGCAATAGCACTAACATTTATTGGCTGATTTGTCTCAAGCAAATACATTTCTTACAGATTTAGAGATATAGTTGCTTGAAAAATCTACTAACAGTATCTAATATACTTTGAAATGCTGTGTAGCTTGTGTTGTTGATTTTTTTTTTTTGTACAAATACATACAATGACATTTCCCCCTTTTTTCCTTCAACCCTCCAGTCTAATAAAAATAAAGGAATAAATAAAATTAAGTAATTAATAAAAAAAAATAAAAAAAATATATGATACTCTCACAAAACTTGAGTATTTGTGGAAGATAAAAGCAGCTTCTATTTTCTTCAAAAACTGTTGTGGCCAAATTTATGACTACTAAACATTTGCAAAATTGCAAAAATAATATTGATTCACAGTCGAACGCTAACGGATCAATTTAATAAATTGAATAATTAACAAAAAAATTTAAATTAAGTTGCATAATCGGTTAATTCGCATGCTCTTACCCTGACTGCTGTAAACCCCAGAGGCGTCACAGATCAGAAGTGTTATTTACCATGTGCTTTGTGTGTCGGGTTAATGATGGGTCACTTTACGTATTATTTAAATGTAATTTTATTATGGATTGACCATTAATACAAAGTTTTCTTAGCACCTGAATACTACAGAATTTCTGATTCCAAGTATGAGATTGTTTTCTCTGACTGTGGAGAAACACCTGTGGAGTGTTCACCTTTAATAACAGGTGAAATGTCAAATGATGGGTTATGATTGTCTGAAAATACAAAATGCAAATTTAAAGAAAATACACGTTTTATGTAAATTATGTATTTTGCTTATATAGAATTGCCTGTTATATAAAATTGCTGTGCTAACAAAGAATTTCTCAGACTTTTCATCAGGTTCCTGGTATTTTAGCAGGATGTTGTAGTTGTTAGTGATTAGAATTCTGGCTCTCTGAAAAAAATTGGCTTAGCTCAGCCATAAGTGCTGGCTTATTGCGTTCCCAGACTGCTTTCTAGCTTTTAGGATTCAGCCAAATTTAGCACTGTTTTGACCTATTATTTCTATGCGTCTACTTATGATCACTTAAATTATTGAATATAATTATACAAAATCTTAGAAATTCCAAAAACCATTATTTAAAATTATGTTTGGTAAAAATCATTAATGTACAAACATCCAAGATCATCACATATATTAGTGTTTTATTTATTTACCTCGTTAATGAGTGTTTTGTTACAAACTCTGAAGGAAGTGTTTCTGGCCCAAGTGTACAATTCTAATTCTAGCGAGATTTCCAGATCTAATCAAAACAAATACATAAAATAAAAGAAATAAACTATTGAAAATACAAACCAGATGAAACGAATCACGCTCAAAACAAAACATACATTCAGTACGTGGAGAGCCTGTGACTGACCAGCGTGGTGAAAAGATCACCTCTCATTCTAGAAAGTGTGTTAACAACAACAAAATAAAGAAAAGAAAAGAAGAAAGACAATCATCAATTACATCTCACGTCTTTGCAAGAAATAAGTCCAGATGGCTGCGATTTCCTGTCTTACATCACAGTAGTATCACGTGGTTGATATCTGAGTGTTTTTACAAGTATGAGAAAATGAGCGTGGCAGCAGACCAGTAACACAATAACATAACGCATGATAAGAGTTAATCTCTTTTGATCAGTTTATTTACAGACAATATATCGTCTGTTTTTCAACATGTCCATACATAAACATTATTCAAGTTCAATCTGGAATGCAGTCGTTATGCTGTAATCCAGTATTTTATGTATCGCTTTGTAACACAGCTTTGTATGTTTGTGTTTTGTGCGATTCAGGATGCCGGTACAGTATGTGATTGAGGAGTGGGACTTCAGGGATCTGACTCTGAAGATGAGACCTCCGGTGTTTATTCCCCGCCCAGAGACAGAGGTCCAGCGTCCGCGAGCACATTCCACCGACACCACACGAACATTTTCCAACAGGACGCAGTGTCCTTTACAGTGTTTGCAAACACAGTAGTGTCACTTCTAATGATCTAGAAACATGTAGTGAGTTATGGGATAAACAAATTGTCTATGTGGGCATACAGGGAGACGTGATCCTTATATGTGTGTGTGTGTGTGTGTGTGTGTGTGTGTGTGTGTGTGTATTTGCAGGAACTGGTTAGTTTGGTGCTAAAGGATCTGCGCTCACAGTGGGGAGAGCATCCTTTGCGATGCCTGGAGGTGGGCTGTGGATCAGGTGCCATCTCTCTAAGCCTACTGCAGAGTATACCACAGGTTAGCCCTTTGATCACGTTATTTATATCATACCCTGTTACCAAGGTGCCAACATTTACACTTTAGCCAAAGCATTTATAATGTTTGTCTCCACAGTGATGTTTTTCAGCTTGTTTACCGAAACGATTAGAATTATTGAACGGACCTGAAATGCCAGTAAACTTTGACCCATGAATTCACCAGCCTCATGTTTGTGAGCCAGTCAAAAACAAGAAAACTGGGGTATTTTTGGGAAGGTTAAAAACTGGAGAAGCGTCTTGCTATTTTTTATTTTTTAACTATTGTTTGGCGCTCATCTAGGGAAAAAATTGGTAGATAAAATTTCTCTCACATTCACCCTAAAAGCACACAAGCCATAAACCGACATTCTGTTGGTTCATTACTACTCTATTTTTTTTTTTCATGCAATCTGTTAGTCTACACGCTAATAAAGAAAAGCTGAAGTGGGGAAAACAGAATCTGCAATGTAGGATGTTTTTTGTTCAGCAGTCTAATCTTGCCAGTCATCAGGGCAAAGAGGATGGCAATGAAAATTTGCTGATGATGCCAAACAAGCCACTCTTTGTCAGGCTTCTATCTCAGATTCACTGCAGGTCCACCATCTCCTGAACTACACGCCACCCTCACAGTTTCTTTCCCGGACGCTCTTCAGTTACTTTCTGTAACCACCCTGGTCCATAATCACTCTTACTGAAACACCTCATATATATATGTGTATATATATATATATATTTTTTTGTATTGCACACTTACATCATGTCTTATGTGTTTGGTTTCATCTCCTGTCTTATCCTACCTACTGCACGTTGCTACTTTGTCTGTTGCTGCTGCTGCACTGTATTTGATGAACTGTTTAATGTTGCACACCGAGACTAAACCAAAACCATTTCCTGTGCGCGTGACTCATAAGCATAAAGTGTTTCGGATTCTGACTCAGTTTAAAAAAAAAAAATTTTTATTTTTTTTATTTGCAGTACACATTTTCTCATTTTGAGTGTATAAAGTCCACATTTGAAAAGATTGGTTTATTTGAGAATTTCCTGTTATACAAGTAGAAAAAGGTGTTTTTCTATTTATAATAATTAACAATGTTGAGAATGTTTGTTCTTGTACAAATAATCACTTGCACTCTACACATCTAGCGAAAGTGTTTTCATACAACTCAAAATCAGTTGTAGCTGATTATTCTGTTAGCATGAAGCTGTTTTCTCTACTGACCTATGCTGTTGTTGTTATTGTTGTTCTTGTCAGCAGTGTCACCTCTGCTCTCATTAAAGCAGCCAAAAATCACTTAATTACTACAACATACCCAAATGATTGGTATTCATAATGGGTGTTAATATTGATATATGGCTCATAATAAGCTGTTTGTTGTTTCTAAGCTCAAGGCGGTTGCATTGGACCAAAGCCAGGAAGCAGTGTGTCTCACTAAGGAAAATGCAGACAGGTGAGTGTAGTTTTTTTTTTTTTTTTTTTAAGAGTTCATGATACCTGAATTGCTATATACTTGCTATACACGGCAAGGTTACATAGAGATGCTTTTTTATGTCAGATAACATAATATGGACATTATTAGTTATTAGTAGGCGTACACCTACTGTAAACCAGCTTAAGTTTGAATTAAGCAAGTAGAGGCTCTTTGTTATTTTTTTTAACCTGATAAGAACTAACGTTGAGACAGTCATTTTTATAGAATAAGTCCTTGACCAGCCAGCTGCTGTTGATATTCAGTAGGAGGGGAAAAAATCTACAGTGGAAAAATTTTCTACAAACAGAAAAACGTCAGTTCTTGGGTATATTTGCCGTTAGCCAGTGCTTTGTTCAAATAATAATAATAAAAAAAAACACACACACACAAAACCCTCTTTCATCTTTATTACACCTGCTTGTATTTAAAACATGCCTCCTCCATCACTATGTTATGGATGTATCAGTGAAGCGGTTACTGCTGCCGTTAGTGGTGTTGGTTCAACAAAATTTCAAGGTGTTTGTTAACAGCAGATAAGCTGATATAGACGCCAGAATGAAACATTGATTGCATTGAAGTCTAGTCTCCTTGTTCGAGAATGAAAGATTGTCCTTGCAATTCCGTTTATATCCTTTTGTCCTTCAGGCAGCCTGTGGTAGCGTCCTTAGAGTGACATAACCACCAATACTAATACCACAGTAACAACATGCTAATGTCATGGTCTTTATGCCACTCTTTCTTGGTTCAGAGGTTACCACAGTGTATCACAGTAAAACCATAGTTAACTATAGTTAGAACCATAATAATCACTAGTAAAACAAATGTAAATGGTGTATGATTTACTGTAAAAGGAACTGTGTGGTTATCTCATTCACGCATTCGATGCTAATTAGTTCTTTTGGTTTGATTGGATTCTTATTCTTTAATAGACTGGGGCTTCTGGACCGACTGGAAGTTTATCATCTAGATATTATGAAGGGTAAGTAAGTGATATCTAAACATGTTGCATTTTTGATCATTGAATAGTTTTACTAATTGAATAATTGACTGGTTTCGAAGCATAGAAACTTTTCCCCCACATACATGCTATCCTTTTTGACTTGTATGTTTGCATATAACAGTACACAATATTAATTTCTGTCACTCGCAGTGAGTGACAGAAATTAAACAGTTAGGCAGTGTAAATTAAACAGTGAGGCAGTGTAGCTAGTTCTGCATGCTCAAATGGCACTTTGGATCCTTGATCTAAACATGGGCCAAACAAACATGTCTGATCCACGGGGTGTGCACCCTGCAACCTGACACCTGCAGAGTTGGTCCACTGCCAACGTCTGGTGCCAGACCCCATAGCACAGTCCTAGAGGCCATGAGGGACCGTGCCCTGAGGCTCCAGAGCTTCCCCAGTGGCACAAAGGGCGCCCAAAACCTAGGTTATTACAATAATGTTTTATGGCGGATTGGTTTAGTACCCCAACAAATACCTCTCCTAATTTGTACCACACACAAAATACAGCACTATTCCATCAACTTGATTCATAATAGATTTTACAGTTCAATAACATATAAATAATCTACATCGGTGTTACACAGTGTCAGTGTCTATCCCAAGAAACTCCAGAGCACATGGTGGGGGGCAATGAGGTTGGGGTGCCAACTAGAGCTGTGTAATTTAATTGATCTTTTGTTGCCCAATTAATTGATTTGATGGATCTGTTTTCAATTCTGCCTTTCAATATTTTTAATTATTTAGGTAAACTTTCAAATGTTAAATTATTAAATATATCAAAATACTTATAATGTGCAACATTTTTGCCAGACAATAGAAACCACTTAAATCAGCTCCAGATACTCATGTTTCTTGACTTCTTTTAAATGGACTGTGGAGCAGGATTTGGCAAGAAAAATATATTATTGCTGTCTATGAGCCATGGCAAACGATCAACAACTCAAGATACACAGATATCTGTGCTTATTAAAAATTGTAATACTTGTTTGAAATCTAGCTGCTTAAGACAAATCAGATAGTGAACTTCTATTTATTGCAGGATTAAATAAAAAATGGCAAATTTCCAAAATCAAATCAAAATTAATTGGCACTCCACCAATGATTCATAGGTCTAATGCCAACCAATCACAGGGCACCATCTTTCTCTCTGTCTGTCGCACACACACCCATGCACACACGCATACATCCAATCATACTATGGGCAATTTGGAGCCTTCCTATGGCAGAAAAACTCCATGTGCGGAGACTGGAGGCAAGATAATACATCAAATTTGTGCTGTGATAAATAAAAACTAAGCCACTGTGCCAGTTGAAATATGATATTTTAATTTTACCATTATGTTTGATATTACTGTAAATATTTAGGATTAAAATTGAATGACTGGCATGTACTGACTCCTCTGAATGTTTTAGAAGGGAAGGTATAAACGATATAAAGTATAAAGAAGGTATAAAGAAGGTATAAAACGATTTGTACACAGTGGGTTTCTGAAATGTCTTCTGGCTTTCCATTTTAATGCTTCCAGAAGAGACTTTGTATGATGAAACAAGTTTAAAAACCGGTCAATGTTTAAATTTAAACAAAAAAAGGGCGGAAAAACTGTTTGTGTCGTCATCAATGTTTCACCATTTACATTTAAAAAAAAGAAAAGAAAGAAAGAATCAGGTATGCACGTAACACGTCTATGTTCACTGATGTTCTTGTAACGACCTCTTCCTTTGTATTTCTCTCCATTTTGAGTTCAGTGGAATTGTGTGCTTGACTGGAATGACCGTAATAGCAATTAAAGTATTTCCAAAGCATTCAAAAGAAATACGCAGCTGCTCCTGTTATTGCGTAATCTTTCTGCAGACTCTGCTCTCTAACTGTTAATTTCCTCTTTACTGCTAGGCTCAGGCTGATAGTGCTGTCTAAGCAAGGTCATTTGGCAAACCCACAAGCTTTGGGTCAATGTGTGTGTCTCTTATTCTTAGATGCTGATTTGACCCTGAGAAGCTGCGCTCCTGTTGATGTAATTGTTAGCAACCCTCCTTACTTGTTTTCTCAGGACATGGAGTCTCTGCAGGAAGAGATACTCAGGTAGCCAAAGCACACACAGAAATACAGTAAGCTATTGTCACATGTTAATTTTTGTCCTTATAATTAGGAACACTTGTACACCTGCACGTTCATGCGATTATTTAATCAGACAATTATGGCGCAGCAGTGCAATGCATGCAATCGTGCAGATACAGGTCAAGAGCTTTATTGTTCACATTAAAAATAAAAATTGGTCTGGTTCCCTGTGTGCAGTGGGCTGCGGTGCACTGGGTGTTCTGGTGCCTTTCTTGCATAGCCACCATCAACATTTTTTTGGTGAGTTGTGCTGTGGCGGCTTTTCTTTGGAATCGGACCTAGCCTTTGGTCCCCATGGGAAAGGGTGTGCCTTGAGTGCCCATGACCGTGTCAACAGTTTGCTGGTGTATAGTAAACTGTTGTATAGGTCAATGTTATTCAGTTCATCTGTCAATGGTTATAATGTTATGGCTGATCTGTGTGTATGTTTATGTACTCCATATTGCTTTGTTTAGGGGTGGTAATATTTTATTTTTTAAAAATCGGAGGATACCAATTTAACAATGTTCAACATAACATAATGTTTAATTCATCTATAGACTATGAATAAAGATAGACACAGTTTCATGGTACTATTTTCAACACATTTATTATATTAAGTCTATTAAGTGCAAATAGAATCAGTTGCTTTTAGCTAATCAGTGTGTTTGTGTGTTTTTGAGGGATTTGGAATGTTTTTTTGTTTTTGTTTTTTTTTTTCAAATGAAATTAAATGTTACAATAATTTTTGACAATTTTTTTTCGCTGCAGATTCGAAGACCACTCAGCATTAGATGGGGGTTTTGATGGCATGTCAGTAATCAGGCAGATTCTATCACTGGCACCGAGACTCCTTACAGACGAAGGGTAAGAGGAGGGGTGTTTGAGTGAGTGTGTGTAAATGTGTGGTTGTTTTAAGGATCCCCTGCAGTATGTCTTTTGCTCAGTGAATATGATCTGATGTCTGAGGTCTAGGAGACAGCGTATACTCCAGCAGAGTATAAATAGAATGCTCTAATCTCACTAAGGAGCTTAACCAGCACTTCTTAAGTGCTTCAAGGAATCCTGATCCTGGTCATGGTTGTCCACACTTTCATGGAAGCGGATACTTGTGTTCTCAGGATTATAGGGCTCCTTTCCAGTAATTTGGCTCCATAATTCACACAATGGTGAAGTGTGTTACTTGTTTATGAAAAGAAGTTAAATGTCTGATTTTCCACCTTTTTGTTCCAAGAAAAGAAAAAATACACAACAAAATTTGGCGATAATAGCTTGCGTCTGTGAGAGTCTGTGCATGTGTCAGCACTGAATGTTTTCTTGTTTCAACAATCTTTCTAAACATCTTGTTTGTCTCACAAACATTATCACTCTGTCGAGGCCACTAAATCTGAAGTCTGCATTCCTTTCCTAGAAAGGCGGCTTATTCTACGAAATCCAAATTCCATCGAATCTCATGTGTATTATGACTAAAATAATTTAACATTTTATATCTTACTGTGATAAAATCTCATTCTTATTATTGTAGGTCCTCTCAGTTCTCCTTCCTGCAGTTGTTCATTTGCTCTCCGTCTGCTTGCATTTCAGTCGTTTGTATCTGGAGGTGGATCCACGCCATCCTCCATGCATAAAGTGTGAGGTAGAGGAAAACACACTGGGGTTGCAGTATTTGGAAACGCACTATGATTTCACTAACAGGTCAGAACATGTGTAAAAAAAAAAATTTTTTTAAGTAAATTTATCCTATCTTAAGCAAATAATATAGGATAAAATAAAAATGTAATATTATTAGGATATTAAATGACCTAATAATAAATAAATAAATGAATGGATATGTTCTAATATGAGTTAAAGTATTTTAATGTGTGGGGGTTTAGTGTTCCCTTGGTGATCTGAGTCTTCAGTCCTATAGTCCTTAAAGTAGCAGTGCCTCTTTCAGATCTGTTGTTAACTTTTATTAGCATCTGGTCCTAAAAAATTATGAGGGCTGTGCTAAAAGTCCCAATCCCACAGAATGTTTATGTAGATGGCATCACAGACAAGGGCAACGTGCACAGATGGATAAAGAAGTTTAAAGAAGTGTAAACCAACACTTAAGATAATTCATGCAGTGGAAGACCATCAGCTGTGACAAAGGGGATTTTCAAAGTTGACAGGTGCAAATGCATTGCTTGTGATGGAGACTATGAACTATATAGAGCAGTGTTTCAGAAAGTGTGAGTGAGACATGTTTATGTTTATAGGTTTTTCATTTTCAGTTGTGTAATTAGGTTTCAAATTCCCATAAATGATTCTGATTCATTTTTATTTAAAAAGTAACCAGAACTAATAAAACAAAGCCATGGGATTTTAAAAACATGATATGCTTTATTTATCTTAGTCTCATGTGTTGATCAGAGTTGTGATTAAGGCTGTGGGTATTCCACAGAAGATTTTCACATTTTCAGTTGGAGTTACACTACCAACATGTTCAATATGAACGACTTATGTCAGTTAATAAAAAACTTGCATATTTTGTCCACCTTGGCCATGTTTGTCTTCTTGTACAGTGGTATTAATTAATTATAAAATTCCAAATGCTTAACTTTAACAATCTTAGATAAGATAATTTGTTGGATAAATGAAGAAATCAATCGATTGTGCATCCATATTCTTCACTGATCCCACATAATGTACTTTTAAATTACATTCCTCCAGCAGCCAAATGCAATACGAGTGGGTATCAAAAGGTTTTGACATTAGCTTTGTTTTTCACGCTTTATGTCCTCCCTCAGATGCCTTAAAACCAGTCAGTAGAATTCGCAATTGACGGTCTGGCCCCTGGGGACGAACTCTCGATGCACAAAGCCGTGAATGACAAAAAAGACGATGAACATGCAATTGGTAGAACTGTGGACCTGTCTTGCCTTTTGTTCTGGAAAAAAATGGATAAGGTGCTAGGGAGTATAATCACACCAATTAGTGCCCTTGATCAGGGGTTATAGAGCTATTTGGAATTCAGCCTTGTGTTAGAGATGAGTTAGTTTTATAGCTGTAAATAAAAGAACACACATGGTTCACCGGCTATTTGGAATGTTTTGGAAGCTCAGATGTGCTTTCTTGCTAAAAGTCCTTCTGTGAATGTGGGTTTCAGCAAGTAGTTCCCTTCTCTGAACTTTCACCCATACTGGCGACCTAGAGTTAATGTAATTAACAGTTATTGGGACACTTGTGACATGGAATGATGCATATAGTTATACCTCCCAGTGATGCTAAGTTCTATTATCACCACTCGTAAAATGCCTCTCGTCCAATCAGACTGCTCAGTCAGAACTACAGTAACTGATGTATAATTGTTGATATGGTGAGGTCTTCTGTGAGATGTTTATTTATCATTTTGGACAAAGTCTAGTGCCAGTACTTCATACCAGTCAGAAGTAAAACTGTAACTTTAGGTTTAGCAGCGTGGGAAAGTATTTAGGATAGAGAACTTCTCAAACATTTTAATGTGAAAGAAAGAAGAAGAGGCTAGTGAGGAAACAACTATTTATAGCTTGGCAGAAGTGTTAACAGGAACTGACTCACAGGACAGTACACAACATTAAACGTAACTTAAAAGTGGGTGAAAAATAGGGCCTGTCCTTACTTAATAAATAAAACTTTGTAGATGCTAGCAAATTGCCACCGTTTGATGAAAGATAAGCTACTTTTATATGTGGTGTTGGAGGAAACTAATCAAGTTCAGTGTGTCCACTTCACAACTCGTTGCAATCGCTTATTTTTTAAAATAAGAGCATACTCTTGTCATGATTTATTCCTTACATAGGCATCAGTACAATGAGCAAATTCGAGATGAAGCCTTTCTTAATGAGCACCGGCACTTTTTCTGGTTTCCTTTACAGGTTGCGGTTCTGCGTTCTTCAGAAGGGAGGATGAACTAAAAGAGGAACCTGTGGACTTGAGGCACTCAGACAGCACATAGCTTGAGAGAAAGCTGATCTTAAAGTCATGGCTCAAGCGACATACATGAAGAAGCGTATTCTGCACCGTTCTGCCAACATGTATTACTTACACCTCACCTCTTGTCATAGCGTACTGTGATTCTGATGGGTGTTTAAGAGTTTTATTCCAGAAATGGGTTATATTAGAAAGAAAGACCTGCCAAAGCACTGAGATTTTGTCTTCAGCAGTTTCTTTTTTTGCATAGTGTTGTTAGAAGGAAACCCTGACCATAAATGGTAGTAACACAAAAGTATAAGTAACACAGTATGACCTGCTTGAGGGCTGTTAACACTTTGAAGGTGTTGTCATGCTTGTGGGATTATTTGTTTAATAAACCTGTCTTGTTCATGGGGGTGTGTTCATGTTGTGGTGTAAGACTCTGTGCCAGGAATGGGAGCTGCTGGTCTAAATTCCAGTCAGTATTAGTATCAGATGACAGGTGACTCTAGTGTTTCGTCATTTCTTCTGACTACTGCAGTTATGCACTTGCGTAAAAAATAAGGTGTAACCCAATGACATAAAAAAAAACCTCTATCTGTAATTGAATTTGCATTTATATTGGAATATTATTACCATTATCCTAAAAATACATCATTGTATTTTATTATTTTACTATAATATCATTTTAATAAAAAAATATACTCTTTCTTAAGATGTTATCTTTTCAGACAAATATTTAAAACATTCAAACTAAATTTCCAGTGAAGACGCAGTGTGAATTTAGTTTGTATAGAACACTTAGGAGAAAATTGCATTATGTTTTAAAATGCTTATATATTTTTAAGAAAGCTCTTTTTGTGCTCTAAAAGAGATCATGTGAATTGAGCTCAATGCTCTGAGTATGACCTTAGCCACAGTAGGTCAGGTTGTTTCTCTCAAATGATCTCAGAAGTTTCCCCAAATATCTTGTGGTTTGTGAAATCCAACTTCTCCAGTCTACTCAGTCTACGCACAGCACAGGATTCCAGTTTTAAATATATTTGTAAAAATCCAGTAGTGTGCCAAAATGCTAAATGTCATGTGACATAATTCTTGACACTAGTTGTACTGGTAGTACTAGCTAACGAGACGGGAGTTACTATCTAGTAAAATTACTTTTCCACATAGTCCCGCAATAATAGTAATGTTTTGTCTTTTATCTTTTTTGTAGTAACTAGTAAGGCAAATGTAAAATATTTTTGTGTTACATTTGCTTGAAACACGTGTCAAGAATCTGTGCTTTCTGCAGTTCCGTGTACAAGTTGTTGAAAGACGAATGCTTCATTCTGCACATTGTATGATCGAAATCACTATATTATAGGCACTTTACAATCCGTGTATCATTCATTCATTTATCACTATAAAAACAAAAATCAAATCTAAATTTTTCAACATTTGTTTCCAAAATGCTTCCAAGAAAATAAACATACTTTGGGAAGATGTAACACATGCCATCTTAGTAACAGCTCACAAGTGTAATACAAATCTGCAGCTTTTGATGTAAAAATCTCACGCCACTTCCCAGAAACGTAACAAATCCTTTAATGTTTGTGGGAAATGTATTACATCTGAAGGAAATTTTATTATGTTTGGGATTATCACATTAAATGCTACATATTTATTTGCAGATTTGTATTATTATTATTAGGTTTGTGGGCTGTTACTACACTGACGTTTGCTAGAAAGGCTAATGAATACTTGCTTTCAATTTAGATTTTTTCATCACACACAAGTACTGTGACCCAGAATTTTTCTTTCTTTTTTCATGTTTTGTGTTAGATAAGTTAAAATTATTATTGTTACTTTTATTTTAGAATTTTTTACTTTTGGATTTTTTTTTTCCTACGGTGCATTGCAATTTTTGTGTCCCATTTAAGGAAACTAACTTGTAAGTGGCTCGAGATGCCTCTCTTTAACAAGCATGGAAGCAGGATTAATCAGCTGCACACAGCTTTTATGGCCATGGCTTTTATACATTTAGCATTAACAGTGCTGAAATTGGAGACAAGCTTTTCGTCTGCTTACTTGTATGGCATTTGATATACTATACTATACTATAGGTACAAGAGTAATGCATTAATTTAGATAGTACATATATGTATAATTGTAATATGTTACATTGTTAAAGAAATTTAATAAGTAATAATAATATATTACTTTGACTGAAAAATAACTAGTAATAGTAACTTATTAATTTTATTAGTAACTAGCAAGACTGGTAAGAGTGACACTGAACTTGTCGGCCATGTGTATTTTGACCTGAAGTCACGTTTGTTCAAGAGGAAATTCTGCAAAATACTCGCTTCTGAGAGTCAGGATCATTGATCGTGTCTGTGATGTTTTATTACAGACTGAACTTGTAGTTCGAACTTTCTGAGACACTATAAAGTTTGTAATTCCATAATTGTGTAACTGTTGGTACTCGTGTAGTGTGATCTATTGTGAAGATATATATAAACAGTCAGTACATCTGGAAAGCTCAGCTTTTAGCTTCTATGATTGCTTTTTAAAATCCTCTGTCATGTAGAATACCTGGCAACCCAGATAAACAAGATTGTTTATTTCCGTTGTTGTGTTTTCATTTTCTCTTCCTTGTAAACCTCGTTGTGCACCGCTTCGTACGTTTGTGTATCTGGCTGAGGGTTCTTGCATGTGGTTATAGTTTATTGCGGTGAGTCTGAGTTCTGTGCACTTGTGTATGTGTGTGGAAGGGTGCAGTAGGCTGAAGGTAATTATTGTAGCAGTTTCTGAGAACTTCCCCTCCCGATGCTAGCCATTCCCTAGAAGCACTGCACCATTCTGCGAAACAGCTGGCAGCCTGCCGCATGCTGACTTGCTCCTGAACAAACACACAGACACACACACACACACACCCACACACACACATACACACATACAGAGAAAGACATATTCTCTGCAGTCCTGTTTTAAGTGTACACTATGTTTTGTCTAACTGCCTGCCAGACATGCAGGTTAAATCACTTGTTTCCTTTGTAGCAGGTTTGAACAATGCAGTTTAAAACCCAGTGTAGCTGATGTAAATACACTTATGTTTACATCAAATACTTGTCATATAACCTTCAAAATCAGCGTCAAAAGCTTCAGTTAAAATCCTAATAAAAACAAAACCAAAGCATTTAGAGTAAATAGAAGTTTGAACTTTAAATATGCCTTTATGAATTTATTGATAGCTCAGCTTCAAATATTTCTGTGTATCTACATATATAATGTTTTTTTTGCCCAAAACAGTGATTCCTATAATGCCCCCTAACACACACAGGCTCTTTTAATTTGTGATTTCTTTTATTTTAGTGCCACATTGCTGTTTGTTTGTTGATCTAATAAGCTTTTGAACACTGGTGAATAGGACTGCCGTGTGATTAAAAAGATAAGAGTTTTAATGAACTTTTAATGGTTTCGGCTTTGTCAGGCTGGTTCTGTTCATGCTGACGAACATAATCCCATTGCGTGTGGAAAACCGAATTGGTGTTTCCACACGCAAATATCCCTGCAGGCGTTTACTGAGAATCTAGTACCCGGAAGACAAGTGATTTGGCTGAGATTCTGTTATTTATTAATGTAGTTCAGCTCATCCTCTTTCCCAGATCTGCCTTGTTTTCTTAGAGCTCGCTGCTGGGTCTAGGAACAAAAACACAGACTAGTTTTGGTCCTGTGCAGCTCCTCATGCTGCAGTCTTCGAGTTCAGTTACAGAGGTAAACTGTATGTTCACTATACACAGTCTTAATACCATCCTTATTAAGCATAAAATGTCACTTTAAATATAAGAACTCGGATCAAAGTCAATAAATAAATATATTTATTAACATAAATATATTTAATAAGATCACATAAAAGAGCTTAAATGGTTCAGTATTTTTCTTTTATTACAAAATAAAAAGGATCTTTGTCCATAAATATATACAAACACCCACACTGTGGGGATAGAAAAAATAAATTATTCTGGACTGATTATATAGTAGTATGTACCAGAACGATTTTCGCATAGAAAAAAGTCAAAAGGAAAGAAAGAGACGTCACAGGGCTTTGACTTTATGTTGGTGTAAATCTGGCAGCCATGTTGCGAGCTGTAGTGCTCACCGGCAGCCCCTCACCCTTGATTGTCTTTTTTTGTTTATTTTTACTTAAGAATTTAAGGCCAAAAATGAAATGTACACATTTCTTCCTTAACTGTAAGCCCCAGAAATTTGTGTTTGAGTTTTGTAGCTAACAAGTAAGACAGGCTAGTCGCTAGTTTAGCATTGTGCAAACGGAACTCACATAATCACATGCTTGTCAAAAAGGACATCATCTGACTAAGTAATGGTTCCTATAAAAAAAATCATTACATGACTAAAAAAAAAAAAAAACAATAAATTAAAAGATTACTATTAGATATCAAACTTTGCATGAGCATGTTGATAATGTAAACAGTAACTAGCTGGCCTAAGTCAACTAGCTACAATTGTTTTGTTTGTGTTCTAAATACAAAAAAAAAATAAAGATGTCCTCAGGATTCTTATGTGTAATCATAAAAACACACCTAAATCTGCTTTTTTGTTGTTTTCTTTCTGTGAAATCTACCTCTGATCAGTAAATCTGAAGTAAACAGCGTTTATTTTGGCTCTATATTGGTAGATCTGTATATCCTGTTTTATATGGATCACTCTTTAGCTAGCTAAAGTTAGCTAGTCCAAATCTGATTTTAGTGCAGAATTATATTCTCTGAGGAAAAAATGTCTCTGAGGAAATAGTGGTCTTCAAAATTGCTGCCTTTAACAGAGCAATGTCATTATTAACCTCTTATTTAAAAAAAAAGAAAGAGTTTGTCATACAATGTATGAAATCACAGTACCAATTCAATATCCATTTCAAATAAATCCCTAGATTTAGGCAAGTGTGTGATGATTTAGACATGGAGTTTTAACTATGCCAAAACAGCTCTATGTGTGTCTGTTAATTAGCTACATTAACCTCGTAGCTCAAACCATGTGAAAAATTGGGTAGCTTTCATTTTTTTCTTAAATCAAACACTGTAGATACGTGATGTGACCGGCTATATGTTGAAGGGAAAATTGAACATACAGTAGTCTTCAAGTCTTTTAAAGGTTCAACAAGTTAAACCATGTCTAATTGTTTAAAAAACATTAGAATGCTGACATCAAAAAGCTGCAAACTTCCTTTTGGTTGTTGTTTGAAATGCTGTTAGATTCCAGTAAATTTCCAATGTAGTCACCATTTGGGAAAAGGTATCTAATTTATCCCACAGGAGAACAAAGATTGTCCAAATCATAAATTAAATACAAGTCGCAAAGGAAAGTGTTCTTGAGCTTTAAATATAGCCACCATTGGTTAGTGAGCCAAAGCTCCATTTGTCTCAAAACGAGCTTTCACCTGCATCATTTTCATTAATGACATCAGCATCCTCTCTTTTATGTTCAAGTCGGTGTTTCCATGGTGATGTCAGAGCTTGAAAGGGTACTTCTGTAGGTACTGCAGTAATGGCTTCGGTAGAGGCAGCTTCTCAGGGAAGGCTGTGCACTGATTAATTGCCAAGCGTGCAAGATGCTGTAGAGATGGAAAAGCCTTGGGTTGGCGGAGTGGATGTTTCAGCTTGAGCAGCACAGCACACTCCTTAGGTACCAGGGGAGTTACTGGATCACACTCGTTGTCCTGAGGCGTGTCACGTCCCCTTGCTGAGGTAGCATAATGCTGCACCAGACTCAGAACGTCAGGGAAAGAGAGGAGACGAGCTCGTGCTGGGGAACTCGAGTCGAGCTGGAAGCGCCCGTGATTGTACTCGATGCGCACGTTAGTCGGGCCACGTCCTGTTTTGACAGATAGGGTGAGCATGTAGAGAGGGTGACTGCTGTCCCTAATGAGAAAGGTACCCTCTGGGGCCGCCTCAAGGAGTGAATGGGCCTCGCTGGCTGTAATGGTGCCCCAGTACCACCCTGAAACAACAAAAAAAAAAACATGAAGCTTGGTCACTTAGTAATTTAGTCTTTTGAGTTCAAATTTCAGAAGAGCCAGAGAAATGTCTAAACCCTTGTGCAAGACTCTTAGGTGCTTAGTTTTATGAATGGATTCTGTTTGTCTTTGCTCTTAAGACACTCTGGATAAAAGACAGGTGAATTAATTTAAGTAATGTAAATAAGTTTTTTTCAGGAAAGCCAATTTTCATGACAAAAAGAGGCCTACATCACATCTAAACTCTAAGCTAGAGCATTTGTAATTTTGTCTATGAGTAATACTGTTTAGGCTGAACGAAAATGTAGCTCTCGTTCCAAAACCTTGACTGAAAAGTCGTTAGACTGTGGCTCTAAATGTGATCTGGAATAATCGGATATATTTCTCGAAAAACAATGTGATATTCATTTGCACCTGATTCTCAGCAAAAGAAATGGCAGATATCTTGGTAAAGAGATTACCTGATGCATCGAGGTAACAAAGGTTGCTGGTGATGGTGCACAGGTCTTTGCTGGGGTCCCAGAACTTGGGGGTGCTTTGAAGGCAACGCGCTGATGACGACGAGATTACTGAAACCCCGAGAGGAACCACCTGAGACTGCGAGTCTCCTAACAGAGCCCTAGGACTGGAGAAACAAAGAAGAGAAAACACGTCAGCAAAAGGGCGAGTGATCTGAAGATTACTTTTAAATGACACTGAGGCACATGCATTATTCACAGCTACATCTGTTGCTATTTTTATAAATGGAAAGAATCAAATCTGGCAGTAGATCATAGAGGCAGAGAAGCTCTTTGTTCTGGAGCTGACTGTCGATTGATTTGGTGTGTTGGTAAGCTGGATGGCTTGTAATAAGCAATGATCTCTGATTCTTTAAAGAAACCACTATATAAAATAAAGTGTATGTGTTATC
>QMIH01001284.1:127684-166823 GCA_003987875.1 Clarias batrachus
TATATATATATATATATCAAACTATTTGAAAGATCACATTTGTTTCTTACTACAATGGACAGCAAGCAATCACTCTATTAAAAAACAAAGACTATAATGAATACATGTGATAAAGCCACACTAATCTTATACAGAATTACTCCTGTGAATAATAGGAAGCAGAAGATTGGGTTGATCAATCAGTCACTTTCTGTTTAAATTCCTTACATTCAGTTGATCTCTCAGGACTCACCCTTGAACGCAGAGGATCATTGTATGAGTAAAAGCTTCAGTCAGGTTCCTCGAGCACTTCTGGTAAAGTTTCTCAGTCGCTCCTGAGCTGCTGCCGGTCGGGACTCGGTGCCTCGCCGCGATCTGAAACTCTTCTTGCCCTGAGGCGCTTCAACAGGACCGCAGCTCTCTTTGAGAAAATCGCAGACGTTATAAATGAATAACACAGGAGCGAAGATGTGTCTGAAACGGCATCCGGTACGATTTGCGCTAATGAAGCGTGTTACCAGTCTAAAAGTGTGCATTCGACACAACTGTGGGCTCTGGTGTGCTGATTCCGCCTGAGTTCCAGGAACGACTATTCTCCGAATCAGCGCGCGCGTCTCAGCACCTCTGACGCCATCAGTGACTTTGTCTCAGAGTCGCGCCCCCGCCCCCCGCAGCCCAATAATTCCTAGTACAACTCCCATTTTAGCCAGGTTTTTATATTTTATTATTTTTTTTACAAACGGTTCGAACCAGTTTCCCCAAGATGTTCAGTTGCAGCAATGAGACTGATTGAATCCTAAAAAAAGTTTATTGCAAAATGTAATGTGTGTTTCCTTTTTTCCGCTTCATAAACACTGCATAGATACAAGCCTTTCCTTGGAGCTTCTCGTAAAGCCGTTCTAAGAACTTTCCAAGAAAAAGCGAGCGTTCTAGGGACTCTGACCAATCCATGTGCGTGTCGTTTCCCTGAAGCCCCGCCTCCGCTCTGGTGATTGCACCAATCAGCGGCACGCGCTCCACCTTCAGCGTTTCGGCTCGGTTTGATATTTACTAATGACGGGAATTCCGACTCGATTCAGTGAATCAAAAGATTCGGCTCAGCTCACCTATAACACCGTGTTTTAAATATTAAAGTGTTTTAATATTCTCCCAAACAGCTACTGTTTCCCCACCAAACGTCTGCTCGTTCGAAATCTCTCATGATTAACAAAATATATACGGAACATAAGCACAAAATGACGTAATACGTAGCTTTGTGTATCAAATCACATTTACGGCACTCATTTTTTATTGACGTAAAATTTGAAGACGTTTCTTAACGAGTTAAATTTGAAGACGTTCTCTAACGAGTTAAAGTTGAAGATGTTTCCTTGCGGGCGTGCAAAGAGTCAACTCCACGTTCATTCTCAATGGAACTGACAAACTTTATACTGTAGTGATCAGCATTATTAAAGAATCATGAGAAACACAACAGTATCATTTCTATTCCAGTCCTTTATGGTGTTTAATAAATGAAAACAAAATACAAAAAGTAATTAAAAAACTTAATAAAAGAGGGCTTTTCAATACGTGAGTCGACCAGAAACAGTCAGTATATAATGCATCCATTTTTGTAGACTAGGAGCGCCTGCTGCAGTGCCGAATCTCCAATTGCAGTTTGTGTGTTTTTCCGCCCCCTACCGTCAAAAGTGTAACAGTGCATGTAGAACACGAGAAAATGAGCAGCCGTAGTTTCAGGATATGTTGAGATACAATTTTTGTGCGCTCACTAATAATAATAATAATAATAATAATAATAATAATAATAATAATACATGTGCTCAAAACAGCCAAATAATAGTGATTCAGTTTAGAACTGCTAAACTGCTAGAGTGCTTAATTTGTAGTTTTTCTAAATAGATGATGTTTTGGGGCTGAAAGAATCAGAAGAATATCTGGGAGTGACACACTATTGAACTTTAGCAATATTTTTGATCAAGGTATCTCTCACAACAGTTTTGCTATGCCCTTAAAACTCAGAGCATTTTAGACATTTTTTTAATTTTGCTGTTTAAAAAAAACATATAATACTCTATAATTGTGCAGTATAGAGAGACATATTCATTTGATCAGCACACCCTAGCCAATATTATGAACTGAATTTAATTGTAACCTCTGAAGCCTCTTCATAAGCACACACCAGCAAGGCTTACATATAAGCACTATTTTATATTTTTTAAATCGTCATCTACCTGTGATGTGTTGCTGGCACAGATCTGTGCTGGTTGGGTATTACATGCTATAATTAAAACACTGATTTTTGTTTAGCATATTATACACTATATGTCCAAAATATTAAGGGCACCTGACCATCATGCCTATACTGTATCTGCTTGTTGATTCAAAGTTCTCCTTATCTCACGTTTACTGCTCTTTTGCTGTTATACCAGCTTCTTCATTCCACTGAAAAATCCCACTGGGAATATTTTCTCTATTTACGGTACATACTGGCAGAAATGATGGAATCATCAAAGAATGTTCATTCACTTTTCATGAATTCACTTATTAATTTAATATTGGAAAATTGATGAGGATAAAATCACATTTCTAAAACAAATACAAGCATGAATCTCAGTATTTGAATTATTCTGCAAATAAGTTTGAGTACTTACAGACCTTAATGAGTGGGTTCTGCTAATTGAAAGTAAACATTGGGAAGTATTATAAAACTCATAAAAGACACAAATACAACACAGAGTGTGACTAAAGATGGTGTGGTTATTCCCAGTCAGCTGTCAGCTCTAAAATTTGCAAGTCTAAACCAAATGGGAAGGTTATAATATATAATACACTCAAAAGTTTGGACACACTTTCTGCTTTAGTGTTTTTCTTTATTTTTATTATCTTCAACATTGCACATAAATACCAAAGACACCCCAACTATGAAGGGCATGTTTGGGATTATCTGTAAACAAGAGAAGTTTAACTACATTAACTACATTTAACTTTGGCGACAGCCTGGCACACTAATAGTATTTTCTCATCAGACTCCTGAGGTAGTCACCTAAAATGTTTTAATTTCACATGTGTCCCTTGTCAAGAGTTAATTTGTGACATTTCTTGTCCTTAGTTGTTTTGTACAGAAAAATGGTGCCCTATTAGTGCTGCTACAACCAATGCACTAATTCATATTATGGCAAGAAATATTATGCACTAATTCATATTATGGAAAGAGAAAAGATGGTCTATTATAGCTTAGAAAATCTAGCTTAGATCTATTAAGATCTGTCAATAATTTTTAAAACAGGATATTTTTGAATGCATCTCCATGTGCAGTCACCAAAACCATCAACCATCATGAGGAACGTCTAAGGAAGTAAGACTAAGAGCTAAGTTTAAGAGGATAAGTTTATTAGAATGACCAGCCTCAGAAACTGCCACTTTACAGCATCTCACACAAATGCTTCTCAACTGGCAGTTCCAAGGGGCAGAAATATTTCAACATCCAATATTTAGACGAGATTGCATGAGTCAGGCCTTCATGGTTGAATTGTGACAAAGACACCATTACTTTGGAAGAACAACAAACAGAGGAGACTGGTTGGGCCAAGAAACACAAAGGCTGGACATTAGATCAGTGGAAAATTATCTAATGGTCTGATGAGTACAAATTTGAGATTTTTGCCATTTTTATACGTGGAAAAACCGTCATAGTGCCAGGATACCAAACAAACAATATGTCCTGAGAATAGGAAATGTAAATGAAAAACAAATGAGTAGAAATAGGAATCACCCTTTGTAGCAGAACTGTAAGAAATCAGTCTAATAAAATAGGATTTAAATATAGAAAAGTCAAAAGAAAACCAGCACTAGAACCCTAACCATAAGAAAACAGGAGAAAAGTAATGATGGTGTGCAAATGTGGATGATTTGAGTAAAGTGATATTTGATAAAGAGTCAAGAACTTGCATTAGCGAAGGGGATGATGATGATGATGATGATGATGATGATGTCTGAAGAAACCTTTCCCACTAATTTGTGATATGGGGTGGCATGTCAGGTAAAAGACCAGGGGAGCTGCCATCAGCAGGCGACAGTCAATGCACACATGTACATTTAATTTTGGGACACTTTTCTCATTCCATCAATAAAAAATAATTTTGGTGATAAAGAAATTAGGATAAGGAATTTTCAGGATAATAATGCATATTGTCACACAGCAAAGACTGGTAAAACCTCTCTCAATCTGTTTGAAAATTATTTTCATTTTTAATTTTGTTGAAGATATGTTTTTCATGAAGCCATATATTCATATGTTCATATATTAAACAAAAAATGTTGTTTTGTATTCTACGTAATTTATATGCTACAAAGGGTGAAAAAGATGGCACTATCTTAATGTGGTGATTTCATCATTCTTAGCAATTAAATTAATAAGTGTGTATCTTGGATGGTTACCAAACAAAAAGAGTGGTTATGACATGGATTTTTAACAGTTCCACTGAAAATGACTCATATTGGAACTATCCGGCTTTTAGATAGAAAATAAAAATTTTATGATCCTGATGTAAAAGATAAGACAGTTAATCTCTCATGTTGACGAGCTTTGTGACAAACCACCCAAACCTGAACAGTTTAAACAACCAGACAAAGACTCAACAGCAAAATAAATAATAATAATTAAAAAAAAATTTAAATCACAGTGAAGGAGCAGTTGGCCAAAATCTCTACTGTCTACCAAGCACATGAGACTGGGCACTTACCACTTATATTTTAGACATTTACATGCTGTGTAATGAATCTGCAAGGCCCGTTTAAGGGTATTTAAGAGCAAGGCATCAAATTGACCCTGCACTCTGACCCCAGCCTACTAACAAAGATGGGATATGCGAAGAATAAAGAATTTCAGTGTGCAATAATGGGTATGTGACAAATAAAAGCTGAACTTTAGGTATTTTCTGTGGTTAAACCTTCTTGGTTGGATATTAATTACTATCGCATGGGTATATAACCCACCCAGATTTAAGACACTAATACAGTAAGCCTGTGTGATTTTCCATGTCCTCAAAGATTCACCAGAGTTTGGATTAATATTTGTGTTTTTTTTACTAACCTCCTGTGGGCATATTGTGCAAGAATGTTCCAAGAACTTTTACTTTTGTAATGTTAGAGTCTAACACTATAAATCTGGCCATGAATTACCTTTTTGACAGTTCCACTGAAAATTATTCAGATTGGAGCTATCTGGCTTATAAAACAAGAAAATATATGATCCTGATACAAGAGATGACTAAATTAATCTGTCATGTTGACGAGTTTCTTGGGAAACCAACCAAACCGGAATAGTTTAAACAGCCAGACAAAGACTCAACAGCAAAATAGTTTTTTTTTTTTTTTTAAAAATCAGTAATCAGAATAGCGAGGCACGGTGGTGTAGTGGTTAGCACTGTCGCCTTGCACCGCCAGGGTCCGGGTTCGATCCCCGGCCAGGCTCGATTGCCGTCTCTGTGTGCATGGAGTTTGCATGTTCTCCCCGTGCTTGGTGGGTTTCCTCCGGGTACTCCGGTTTCCTCCCACAGTCCAAAGACATGTAGGTTAGGCTAATTGGTGTTTCCAAATTGTCTGTAGTGTGCGAATGAGTGAGTATGTGTGTGTGTGTCTGTGCCCTGCAATGGATTGGCACCCTGTCCAGGGTGTACCCTGCCATGTATCCCAAGTCTCCTGGGATAGGCTCCAGGCCCCCGTGACCCTGAATACAGGATTAAGCGGTATAGATGATGAGTGAGTGAGAGTGAGTAATCAGAATAAATCAGTATAAAGGAGCAGTTGGTCACAAACTACATACATAACAAAACTTAGATTAACAAATTAAATAACAAATCAATAAATACTGATAAAATAAGTATCCCAACCAGTAATACTCCCTCCAAAAATGGTTTAATCCACTGGCTAATTGAAAGCAATAATCATTATCAATCAATCAAGGTAGCAACTATACTGGCACATCATCAGATAAACTCATCATTAATCAGTTTAATTTTACATCAGTCATCATGAATCATTTCAATATAACTGTAGTAAGAAGTAGATTCTCACATGTGATTGCAGCATGTTGTCCAGGTAAAACACAGGAACAGACACAAGATGAGTAAGAAACTGAGATATAATTGAAAATAAACATGCTGTTTTGGGATAGGAAGGATGTTTTAATATTTCATTTCTACAACGCTTAATACCCAATTTAGGAAACTGCTTTGTGCATCTTGTTATCTTTTGAATAAATGATATACTAGGGGTATTATTTTAACAGATAATAAACAGATACTGCAGGAAATTTGAATCTAGAAATTTTACACAGAAATGACATACAGAAACATGATTTTGGAGTATCCTGTCATAGCATTTTGCTTTTATAGATATACTGTAAGCAGTGGATAGAAGCAAATTAAATTTGCATGGCTGTGACAGATTATTTGACCAATTTCTGGACAATTTAAGGTAAAAGTTGCTTGACCTAAAATTATCGTGGTATTTTTAAAATTTCATTCAAATTTCAAATTTCATTAAATTTCATTCCTACTGCTTTCTTTCATTTTTACAAAGCAGAAATTCAGAATTTGATTTATATTTACTTCCCTAGAGAACAACCAATAGACAATAGCAGCAATAAGATAAGCACCAGACTCTACCAGAATCCGTCCTCTTTTTGAGTGACAGAATATTGTGCGATTATAAACAAATAGAGAAGTGTTAAAACAAATAATACTCCATGTTGACGTTTAATAAGAGCACGTTGTGAACAGGCACAAGGTAATGTTTATGCTCACCTGAAGAGATCATCCACTCAGGAAAAGGTGAATGTTTTGTGAAATGATCACCTCTCTGCATGTAAATTTCTAGCTTGGACATACATGTGAATGTACAGTTTATTGGTGGTCATGATGTCAATGAACATTTGGAAAGTTCTATAAAAGCTATCTTGAAATATAATGAACTGAGATATTTGCAGACACACAAGTTTACACCTCACAGGAAAAAGGAATCAAATCAAAACTTAATGTACGTTATATTTGTCTATTTACTGAAATTGTACAATAAATGTATATAAATAAAATTTGCAGGTTAGACAGGGCTATAGAGAGGAACAGCTTGAAGATGATTATGATAATGTATTATTATTTCAAACTGGAAAAATAAACTGAAAAAACAATCAGATTTTCTGTCAAATTCTGTTTAAACATCATATTCTGCATCATAAATTCATAAAATGGCTGTAAGCTGTTGAACTGCTGCCAGAAGAAGCTTTGTATTTCACATGGGAAATGAGTGACTGACATTCATGAAACCATTACTAGTAGCATTTTGGAATACGGTATGGTACAATAGTATTACAGTATATGGCAGTATATGGCAGTAGAACTAACAGTAATATTGTGTAAATTAAAGTGGATGCACTGTAAAATAAGAGTAAATCTGTTTGTAAGTTTGCAAGTTTAAGATGTCAGTCATATTCATTCCCAATTGAAGGCAGTTGGTTATGTGTATGTGGTTATACCAATTTAAGAGGTCTACCATTCATCTCGCAGTGAAGCTCATGACTACAGGGATGGCTCAAAATAATCTTTTCAAAATCCCGTTTTTCCAATGACAGGGAATAATCATTTTGACTTGTTACAACACTGTGTACTTGTATCTGTAAAACAAATACTAAAGATGAGTACAGGCTTTCCATTAATGCCTATAAACATAATTTCTGAGGCTTCATCAGTGATTTTCATGCAGGCTGCACTGTCCACTGAAAACAGATTGAGTGAAATCAATGAGTAATATGATATTGTAGTCTGATATGTAAGCATTTCATTTGCTCAATTTGAAATGTCACTCTGTCTTAAATTTTCAGGGAAGCTTGCTTTAAATCAATACAGGGTTTAAAA
Source organism: Clarias batrachus (assembly GCA_003987875.1). Taxonomy (NCBI): domain Eukaryota; kingdom Metazoa; phylum Chordata; class Actinopteri; order Siluriformes; family Clariidae; genus Clarias; species Clarias batrachus. Next base: position 135,577 of record QMIH01001284.1, read on the forward strand.
AATTTGTGTACAAAGGTGTAGTTGTTTGTTGAAAATTCGTTGAATTATCAGTGATGACAGAGTTATCTGGAAAAGTAATCAGTTATTGATTTGCACTGAAAATATTCATAGAACCAGAGTTAATTTTACACACCCTCTTCACATTTTCTTCCAATGTTAAAACCTATGGGTTTACATTATTTCCCTTATTATATGGCCAACTACTGTATATTCAACATAAATCATATAAATAATTTATTCTTTAGTTCTTATTTTCATTCGGAACAGCTACTGCACAAATTAAAATGACACAAAACAGTGAGAAAGATTTACATGTCACTGAAATACATATGCATACACGGTTCAGCTTTTCAAAGCTAATACAATAAAACATAAACAAAGTAGGAGTAAGTCTTTCTTATTCATACAAAATTCACATTCTACTGAGTCCAGATCTGCCATTTCTGGTAATGTTTTATAGTGCTGTGGATAATAAAATAAATAAACACATTTAAATATAAATTGTACACCAGGCCGCTTTGATAACTAACAGTATTTGAATTTGTGAATAGAACTAACTGTCCAGTTACAGTATGTGTGTGTTGATTTCTAACTAAATAAAAAGTGGAAACAGACAGTTTACATATATATAGAATTAATTCCTGAGTTTCCTTTTTTCTTCATGTGTTTACACAAATTTGATTAAAAGAAATATGAAACCCAAGTTATTAAAGTTAAAAAGCATTTTTTTTTAAAAAGCATCACAATCAACAAGAATAAAAACAACTGGACAGGACATTACAGCCTCTTGCATCTTTTATGCCCCAACAGAGCAAAATCCTCATATTCTTGGAGGGAAGAATGGGGACCTGTTCCTCTTGTTTGTTCCACCCTAGCTGTTCACACCATTCTCTCCCATTCCTTTAATCAGCCGTTTATGTCCTCTCTTCCCTGCGGGACCACGAGGTTTGGCGAATGCCTCCTTGTGGGCCTGCTGCTTAGGATGGATCTCCTCATACAAGTACTGCTCCGTTAACTCATCCCCATTATCTATCTCCAACTACACAAACACACACACACACACACACACACACACACACACACACATACACACACACACACACACACACACACACACACACACAGCCGTTTATGTCCTCTCTTCCCTGCGGGACCACGAGGTTTGGCGAATGCCTCCTTGTGGGCCTGCTGCTTAGGATGGATCTCCTCATACAAGTACTGCTCCGTTAACTCATCCCCATTATCTATCTCCNACACACACACACACACATACACACACACACACACACACACACACACACATACACACACACACACACACACACACACACACATACACACACACACACACACACACACACACACACACACACACACATACACACACATACACACACACACATTTTATATATATATGTTCTTACATGTACCTACATTTATAGAATGTGTATACAGTATACAGCTTAGACAGATATGCAAGTTATCAGGCATATGGTGATGCTGGAGTATGTGAATTTTAACCAGTCATAAGGTGATCCATGTCTTTTGTACGATTTAAATAATGCATCTATGAATTCATATATAAACCTTTTTTTTATTGCAGACCTCTGACGTAAGGTACAGTATTGGTAAAAGTAAGAGTGGCTACCCATGCACTTGTGGTTTTGTGATCTGTCGACTTAAAACATATCACTTGAGCACATCACTGACTACTGAGTCATGACAGTACCACTTTAGGTGTCTTCTGTTATTGGTTAAAAGAAAAAATCATATAAAAGTACAAGCATTGAGAAATAATCACAAAATGAAAAAGAAATGCTTGTATATTTCTAGTAAGTTCAACAGCTAGAGTAAGTGGTTCTGTAGGTCTTCATTTCTGATTAAGTACTATTGCCTTAACTTGTTCAGTAGACTGATCAGTCTAGTCAAGTAAATAGGGGGACATTAAGCATTTTAAGGTAATTGGATTTGGCTGTTCAGCCTGCAAGCATGACAGAGTAAGTAAAAATCAAGCAATCATGATCAAAATCAAGTTTTACCAAGCAATCCCAAACTACCACCAAACACAACTGAACACTGGCACTGGAGTTCTTAGAGAATGAATGTTAAAGCTGGATTGCTTGCTGTTAAAGAATTACAGAAATTAATTTCTCACCCAAAAATCACCTCAGGTCCATCTACACCCGTGGGGATCAAAGGCCAGCACATTCAGCCCATCCCACAAAAAGCCAATGCAGAACAAACCACACACAGTCTACTGCAGATGGGGCTTAGCAGGAAACAGCATACAATGACATTCTATATGATCGTGTGATCAGAACACTGTGGCAAAAGTTTGTAAAACATGCACATAATGGTCAGGACTCCACATATAGCATTTCTGTAATGGAAACTATGGAATGGAAAATATATATTTCACTGAAATGTAACTCAATTTGACCTAATTTGAATACATTATGAAATATGCAGGCACTTTACTTTTCACATAGAGTCAAATGTGTGTTCTGTCTGAATGGTTTACAATTAACTTTAGATTTGTACTGATTCATTCTCTATTGTGAAATGATTGGTGTTTTGCAGCTAAACTGTTCAATTTTAGCAAATATGATTGCTTCCATGATTACTAATCATTGTTTATTAATGTTTCTCAATAAATATTACTTTGATATTGACATTTATTTATAGATTTTGCAATTTCATGTAATCCTGCTGAATCATGTTATATAAATTACCAGTAACTCTACACTGAAATATAAATTAGACTATTATAATATTTATTCGATATCAGTTCATAGCGTTTGAAAGTAAACACTTGGTCAACAGTGGCAGAACTTGGTCTATGATCATTTATGTCCAATTGTACATTAACATAAATACTGTTAGACTCTGTCAGCATGTTAAAATTACTCAGCAAGGTTTGTCTAGTCCAAACACTTAATTATTAAATTCGGTGCTAGCTGATTTTCACATTTAAGTTTCAGGAATGCAAGCATTCATCCCTGGCTTCTAACATTATGACAACTATGAAGATTGTTACACAGTATCCAATGTACCTTTTTGACCAACTCTATATGGTAGTCTCGCTCCACCTCCTCCAGCAGTCGACTCTTACAGCTGGAATACAGCATCCTCTCCTTCACAGCACAGCAATCGCCTGGCATCGAGTAGATGAACACTGATAGAGAAGCATGAAATAAAAGCGAAATAATCATCACTTGGGTGTACATTCATTAATAAATTCTTTCTCAGTTTACCAAAATGTACTATAGCTAATTCCACCATACTTTCCTGTACAATAGTGCATCCACATTATGTAGCAGAGTTCACAACGAGAAACACAAATTTTTGCACAAGTGTTTTAAGTTAGGAGTTGCAATTTTTATCTAACTTCTCTAACAGGAATATAAGTAAAAGTACATAGTTATATATGAACTGTAGTTATGGTCCATAGCTACTATTAGCATCTGTTTGTATTAAGTATTAGCACAGCTTCAGCTAAACAGAAGCAGGTAAACTGAAAAAAAAAGGATATTTTTTATTACTATATTTTTTATTTCTTATACTCAGAAACACAGTATGTTCATCTAGAATTGACTGGATGAATCTGGCTGACAGGAAGTTCCCACTCTCACTCTCAGAATTACCATACAGAGATAAAAATGATTGTTTTTCTTACTTGGATTGTGACACTGTCAGTCAAAGCATTTCATATGTTTATTACTGTTTAATCAGTATTACTGTCATGGACCAAACAAAATAAAAATGAGCAATTAAATAATTTCACCACGCGAAGATTATGCAGAACATATGGACTAGTCATGCTCAGACCCAGATGTTGTATTACAGCTATATTAATGCTTGGCTTAACTTTGACCATGTAAAATTTCACATATACAAGACAACTTTCAAATGTATTTGATTGTTAGGTTGTTTGTTTGTTTGTTTAATTACTTACTTACTTATCTACCTACTTATGTATGTATTTACTTAAATACTTACTTACTTACTTACTTACCTACTATGTACATACTTACTTACTCATATACCAACTAGTATTGCTGAAGATTAATTTATGCCATACAGTATTTAAAAATAATGTGATCGCCATTTTTCAAAACGCTGTCCTATGTGACATTTACTTTACTTATAAAGTGTTTGCTATGAGATTTTAAGCATCTTTGCAGAAAATGTTGCTGTTCCTTTCTCAAATATTATATGATTCATAGTTATATGTTTCAATAAAATGTCTTCAAGACATGTATGTCCTGCTATCACATGTCTTACACAACTTACACTTATTACACATAAACAGAAAGCTACGTGAGCTTACAAGAGCTGAGTGAACTATGCTCTCAATTCCGGATGCCCATTAAAACTGCAAGCCTGTAAAAACCTTGAAAAAGTTGTGCTGCTTGCTAGCATGAAGCAGATGTTTAAGGAAAAAATGTGTGATGCAGGTAAATAAAAGACATTGCTACTGACCAAAAGACTCTAGGTAGACTCCATCATGCAAGTGCTTATACAGGAAGAAGTGATAACGTGGTGTGTCTGTAGGAATCCTGCTGCGAAGATCATGTGTCTCTGTGGGTCGAGTGTGCACCAGCTCAATGGTCTCTTTCTCAGTGTCCAACCTCTGACAAACAGACAACATGTACAGTACATACAAAAATGAGAATAACTCCTCCTGATCGTAACCCCTTAACACACAACTAAAATGTGATTCTCTGTGCGGCTGGATTCAGAGCACTTGTCTGCATAAAGACAGGAATAGCACACAGCATGCCATCAGAGTATATGAGGAATAGAACACATTGGGCTGGAACAGGAAAATAATCAGTAGTAACGCCACCCTATCACACCACCCCAGGGTTATAGATTATTCCCTTATGCATTTTTTTATGCTGGCAGAAATGCAGAAACGATTCCAACATTTTTTGTTTAAAAATGCAAGCACACACTTCCGACTAGACTGGTAAATAAATTCACACCCTTTCATATAAAATTCATATCCATTCGCCCAAATGTCTGGGAATCTGTGGACTAGTGTGTGTGAATATCATTACGAAGAAAGTGTGTATCCGCTGTGTTGCAGTCTCACCAGCTGGATGTAATTAATGCGTTTCTTAGCAAGTTGCTGTAAAGCGTGTTTAGCCTCTGCCTGTAGTGGAAAGGCCAGGCCCTGTAAGGTCTGAGGCTTAGTTTCAACACTCATCTCTGTAATAACCTGCAAAGGAAGATAAACACATAAAAGATAGCAACAATATGTAAGAATCATTCATCCACACTAATCTCTAATGAGGGCATGACTATTCTGTGCTATGTGTAGGTACATTTTCATGATAATGAACTCAGAGTGCACTTTATTTGCAGGATAAAATAAGAATACCAGGCAAGTGAAGCAGAATAATTGAAAAGCAAGGACAAACACATTAGAAAACACATGCAAACTATTCACTTGTACAAATTCACTTATGACTTTGTTCATTCGATTTTGAATACAGCATTGACCAGTTATTTGGGATGTACAAATACTTTTCCCCCACTGTGATCAGTCTGGTGCATCATACATCAAACATATGAACAGTTTTATAGCAAAATGAAATAAATCCATTTTTGAAGTTTTGTGATATTTGAGTAATTTGAAGCATGATTTTTTCATTATGACACAATTAACATGCATAAACTCTTGTGACTTTCACACCCCAAAGTGCACATGCATTTAGGTCCAGTGAACTGAACACACACCACTAAAGCGTGGACAGGAGCTTAAAGCTACTCACCTGCTTAACTTTGCACTAGAACAATAATAATAATAAAAAAATCTATAAAAATTTTCAGTCCAGTCTAAAAACATGCAATAAACAAATACAGTACATATTATTTCGACGAGCTAAAATAATGGATTCATTTAAAACTCAGGACTTCTCACCTCTGTGGTTTTGATTCTCTGCAGCTCCTGCTCAGCTTGTGTGAGAGGAGCAGGAGCAGAGATTGATGATATATGACGCAGGTAACCCTGAAGACAAACGTCCTCCTAATGGTGAGGACACAAAACAACGGCGTATCAAAGCCACATTCTGATGGACCTAATTTCTTGTGTATACTTCAGCTTTGCTTTGGATTTTATGAACTATTCAGTACCAGTATGGTGCAAATACATCAAAACTTTTTATTCATGGTGTTTCTTTATGTTATTTTCTAAAGATAAAGGTAATCATGCATATACACTCTGGGTCCAAAAGTCTACAGTGAAAACCCAGGTAAGTAAAACCATGTAACGACTGTAGAGTGCTACCATCGGTCATGCCAACAGTGAAGCATCCTGAGATCATCCATGTGTGGGATTGCTTGTCTGCCAAAAGGGCTCCATCACAATTTTGATTAAGAACACAGCAATTTTATGCCTTTATTTGTCACATATACATTACTGCACAATGAAATTCTTTCTTCACATATCCCAGCGTAACTGGGGTTAGAGCGCAGGGTCAGCAGGAGCAGATAGGGTTAAGGGCCTTGCTCAAGGGCCCAACAGCAGCAACCTGGCTGAGCTGGGACTCGAACCACAGATGTTCGGATCAGTAACTCAGTGCCTTAGCACACTGCCCCAATAAAGAATGATACAAAAACATCCTTGAAGAGCGATTTCGTCCAACCATCCAACAGTTTGGTGAAGTACAATGTCTGTTAAAGCATGATGGAACACCTTGCCATAAGGCAAAAGTGATAACTAGGTGGCTAGGGGAACAAAACATAGACATTTTGGGTCCATGGCCAGGAAACTCCCCAGACCTTAATCCTATTGAGAACCTGTGGTCAATCCTCAAGAGGAAGGTGAGAAATTAAAAACCCACAAATTCTGACAAACTCCAAGCATTGATTAAGCAGGACTGAGCTGCAATCAGTGAGGATGTGGCCCAGATGACGGTTGTGGCCCTGAATTGCAGAGGTCTTGGAAAATAAGGGGCAACACTGCATTTCCAAATATTGACTCTTTGCATAAACTCAATGTAATTGTCATTAAAAGCCTTTGACAATTATGAGATGGTTGTAGTTATGCTTCAGTATACAATAGTCAGATCTGACAAAAAGATCTAAAAACACAAAAGAGGCTAATATTGTCAAAATGAATATGTGTGTCATTCTCAAGATATTTGGCCACAGGGTAATGTGGAAGAACCTGAGAGTCCTGCACAGAATGATGATCTCATCCCCACTAAACACCTTTGGGGTGAACGGAGTGGATCTGAGAGTGGAGGTTACTATAACAGCAAAAGAAAACTAAATCTTGCATGGGACATTTAAAATGAGTCAGGTGTCCACATATAGCTCTTGAGAAGCGTAAGATACCTTATTCATCATAACCTCGTTAAGACTTTAGTAGCTTTTCAAGCTCTTTTGTGATATTTGTATTGGGTAATGAAATAATGAATAGGACGTACCACCACATTGCCAAACAGCTCATCTTTTACATGCCCTCCGCCAAATTCTTTCTTCACTGTGGCACGAGTGGCAGCATACAGCATCTTCTGTCTGGTCTAAAGTAAGGTTGACAGATCAAAACTGTCTTCACTGAACAGTGTTGTGAAATATTCATGCATATATATATATATATATATATATATATATATTTGTCAAATATATTTGGACAAAAATTTTACTGTATTGTATATTACTGTATATTACTCACTGGGGACTGGTCGGGTGACCAAGAAACAAAGATCCACTCGTATCCCTGTGCATTGTGGGAGTCAAGGCGATAAAGAATGTAGCAAGGCTCCAGGGGGTCAAGTAGAGGAAGCAGGAAGCGGTCATAATCTTTGTCCCAGGACTGAGATGGCTCACGGTATGCACCCAGAACCAGCTGCTCTGAAACAGAAACATAAAATCACACACCTAGTTTAAAAAATACATCCATTGATGTGATAACCTGGTCATCCAATACATGTAGGTCATCAGCTCAATTCATTGCATTACATTCAAATTGAAGCCTTTCTGATTAGTTTCACTAACAAGTGGTTTTCTTATGCCCACACAGCTGTTTAGTCCCAATCATCACATTGTGTGTATGGAAATGCTCTTAATTTCACTATTAAAACATATGGTTTAAGTTATTAGATTCTTACTGTTGATTTTTTACCTTCCAATTTCCACAAAAATTGACAGGTCAGCACTATCCTTCCAAGTGTTGATATTGTGTTGAAGGTTTCTTAACCTAGTTCCAGTAATTTCAAATTTCCTTAGTTGTTTTCTTTGCTTGATGCATTCCAATAATTTGACACTTCTGAAATGGTGACTTTATTTTGGCCAAGCAGTGTAAATATATACACAGGAGTATGCATACCACCGAATTATAGAAATACAGAGGAAAACCATTACAGCCAAATAAATCGTGTAAAGCGATATCATAATATCTTAATTTATCTCTTTACTGGGCGACACGGTGACTTAGAGATTAGCACTGTCGCCTTGCACCTCCAGGGTCCGCGTTTGATTCCCTCGTTCGTGTGCATGGAGTTTGGATGTTCTCTCTGTGCTTAGTGGGTTTCCTCCAACAGTCCAAGTACATGCAGATTATTAGCGTTCCCAAATTGCCTGTAGTGTGTGTGTGCCCCCAGGCTCGATTCCCGTCTCTGTGTGCATGGAGTTTGCATGTAGGTTAGGCTACTTGGCGTTCCCAAATTGGCCGTAGTGTGTGAATGAGTGAGTGTATGTGTGTGTCTGTGCCTTGCGATGGACTGGCACCCTGTCCAGGGTGTACCCTGCCTCATGCAATAAGTCTCCTGAGATTGGCTCCAGGCTTCATGAATCTGTATACAGTATAATGCGGTATAGACGATAAGTGATTGAGTATAGTTTTTAATGTTTCTGAGGATCTTGAGCAATATTTTCCATTAAAAAATGTACAAAAAAAATTCTCTTGAGATAGGCTCCAGGCCCCCCGTGACCCGGATTACCGGATTAAGCGGTATAGATGAGTGAGTGAGTGAGTGAGTCTGTGTGCCCTGCAATTGATTGGCACTCTGTCCAGGGTTTACCCCACCAATGATCTCTTTGGTTTGTTAGAATTCAAAATTACATGTGATTGCTTTAATTGCACTCCATATTTTTAAATATTACAATATCTAAAATTATTTTGGTCCCAAAAAATAGGTGAAATGTGTATACAGTTTACATAAAACAATACAATTTTCTTAAAATGTTGGAAGATGATTTTTGCTTTAAACCAGCTATAGTGTTTTATGGTAGGTGGATTGTGACAAAAATACAATAAAATAAAAAAATAAAAAAGTCATTAAATGAACAATAAAAACTTTTGCCTACTGCCAACCCAGTTGTTAGCTAATCATATCAGTGACAGTCGAGGCTTCTACCCCACACAAAGAAAACTCAGTTAAATATAGGCAGTTAATTGTAGTAGATCGTAAAATAAATGAAACGTTCTTTAACATGCTGCTTGATAGAAGAAGGCTGGTGTTCTTGTCTTCCAGTTCCACACTCCAGTGTGGTGGCTTATGCATGTTTAAATGCACTCGGATAGCTGTTAACTACCGTACACTGTGTATGAGAAGGTCATTATTAATGACATCGATATCATTGACACTAATTAGATGCTAAACTAAAACAATTGAATCCAACATTGCGCACATTGTAATGATGGGTAGTTTACAGCCCATGGCTGGATGAAAAAAAATAGAAACCTGAAATATTTTTTAAATAAATTACAACTAGTCAGTTTTGGCAATATTAAAACTATTATAAACTACAAATATTAAAGCTCTATAAAACATAAGCATATTAATAAAGAACAATTTCTCAAGTATTTTCCTAAAGCCGTCATAATGTAAAACATCTAAAAAGTGCACAGACTGATTGAGAGAATATGCAGTTGCACTAAAATAACCAGAGACTAAGCACACAGTCAGAGAGCTGTTCTAGCCTGTCAATACATGTTCATGTCATGCGCACACAGGCAGAAGTGTGACCTTGGTTTGGGATTTCCTGAATGTCTCTTGCAGCAACTTCTATTCTAAGCCTGCACACATTCCAATTATCGGTACAGATGCATACTTTCCATTAGCCATTCATTTACCCCTGAGAGCATGCTGGCACCCACATCTTCATAAAGTCATCCATGCACAAGCACATCTCTTACATGAATCATTTAGAATAGGTCCAGAATGTTATAGACACACACACACACACACACGCACACACGCACGCACGCGCGCGCACGCACACACACACACACACACACACACACACACACACACACACACACACACACACACACACACAGAAAGAGCCTGAAATTCTTTCTGCTCTGTGTCACACGTAAGCAAAGCACCATATGATGGACACCAAACAACAGTGTACTCTGTCATAGCCAATCAAATACCACTTACTCATATGACTTAAGAGCTCAGCAAATCATAAACGTTGTGACTGTTTTGGTCTAAATCTCCTACTGAATCACCCTGAAGCTACCGGTCATCAAATGGCAGTCCATGAACCAGATCAACACAGATCAAGTGACAAACAAACATGTCCCAGACAACACACACAAAACACCCTAAAAAACTAAACTCCAGACATGTACATCTGACAACAACAATCACATGGTGTGTCAAAGGGAAATGGTACAGACAGTGTGTTCTGAGTCATACTTGCTTGAAGGCAAAACAATACCGGCAAGCATTTGAGTCTGATAAGACCTGCTGCATTTTAGTGCCTAGTTATCTGATCATTCTGAATAATTTGTCTGACTATCATGTTGTCCATGCAATATGATAGTGGCCTATGACATATAATCAGTCCAGTAAATGTTCAGGACACAACATTGATACCACATGATGTACAGAATAACACTTAATAGAAAAGTCTAACATAGCATTCAGCCAGAAAGACATTTTATCTGCTTATACTCTACTTGATTGACACTTCACCTGACTACACACACAGACTCACACAGAAGGCCCTTTGGTGTCAGAAATTCACATTCTTAATCGCCTAAGCATTTCACTACATATCGTACTGTGTATGAATGTGTGTGTGACAAATAAAATTTGAATTTGAATTTTTGAATTTATCCACCTAAATCAGTGGATAAAAATACACAGTTACCACATGTGACTCAAAGAGGATGACTTCAGTGACTCTCTCAGAAAATGGACCACGTAATATTTTTTTATCATTTGGGATTTTACTGTGGTTGCTACAAACCCGGGCACACACAGGACACAGTAATTTGATCTTGCTATGGATACTCTAGTATGGAATAAATCAGTTTTGGACATGTCAACCTGAGTGTCGTCTGTTGTGTCACCTGACCTGACCTTACACAATCTAACTACACTGAAATATGTTTGTCCCTTGCTACAAATTCCATCATCTTGGCTCTAGAAACCAAACAAGTAAACAAGAAATGAAAAACACACTCAAAGTCATGACAGTGAAAAAAACTTAATTAATTAAGTGAGTAAATGGTGTTATTAATTAAATGACTAATCATTAATTATTAACTAATCATATATTTAGTCCTCTATTTTTCATTCTGACCTAGTCGGGTTTTTGTTGGGTTGGTTGAACACTTTTTTAGGCCCTTATAATGAAATGTTGATTAACTTTATCAACTTTTTAAAATATCAGTTTTATATAATTTTATTTATTAATTTATTTTTTTTTAACTTATATTAGTATTTTGAATTCTACATATCGATCTATATTTAATCTTTCAGATCTTAATTGTAAGTTATTTTATATTTAATGATTTTAATCTCAATTATTTATTAAATGCTCTTTTTAGGTTCTTACCTTTTATGTTCAATGTAAAGTGTCATTGGGTACTTGTATGGCGCTTATAAATAAAATGAATTATTATAGACTTATTTAAATGGTAAGTGTGTATGTGTTGGAATGTGCGCCGTCATGCTCACTGAAAGGCTGTAACTCAAGAACATGCCACCATAACATCTGACAGAAACTATAATGTGTGAAAAAATATATATTTAAGCTGAAGAAAGCCATTCAAGCATACATCTGCCCCAGACACATACTGTATATAAACATTTTTCAGTTGTACAACATGATGAATAGATGAATAGTTGAATTTAAGACTTCCAGTTTTACCATCTCTCAGAGACCGACTTTAAAGTCAGTTTTTTTTTTCACCTTGTTCATCGTAAGTAATAAAATATAGATCTAACATACATAACATGAAAGTGACTTAAAAAAAACTTTACCTTCACTTTATTGATAAGTATTTGATTAAAGTTGTAGATATAAAATTGACTGGCAGCTTAAACCACATTACCCCCTTGGAGATGGTACTTAACTGCTAGGATTCAACGTAATTATTCATTCTACCTCCACAACTCACTCACCGTTTCGAATCAGCACCTGGATGAGACGCCCAGTCCCGCTCCGTGCCCTGGCCAGGATCTGCCTCAACTCATCGGTCACCACCAAAACCAGAAACATGGCGGGTCAGCAATTCTACCCGCCAAGGAGCTACACGTGTATACAAGAAGAAAACTGTGGAGTCAGGTAAAGGCCACCCTAAAGATCTCAACTGGAAGCAAATGTAAGAATCAGAACGTGACTTTCTCAAACTTCTCTCCAGAGACCGGTTTACAGCATGAGAGAGCAGTGTGTGTGACTGACGGAGAGGGGTCTTGTAACTAGGGCAGGACTGGGTGAGCTGGGCAGGAGGAACCTGATCCTGTTGTCCCCAAATTTAGCAGTCACAGGCTCTGTGTGTCTGATCTTGGGTAACAGAGCCAGCAGACTTGACGTACAGTGAGCAATCAGAGAGGAGGCGCTAAAGAGAGCTCACCTGAGATCCACTGAAGGTTGATCTCATATTCAAAACCATGTAACATTAAGCATTACTCTGAAATAGAAACATGATAACACTGTTGACTTGTGCTGAGGTACTCAATTAGATTATCAAATTTCTCATCTATTGCAAAAGACACATACACGTTTAGCATCCTGTTCCTGTTTCCAATAAATTACTGAAATTCTTTAAAAAAAGATCAACACAAACATCTTTATATATACCTACTAATATCACACTTATGGTTGTGCTGTTGTGATGGATATCAGCACAGCGGTGATGCAGTTTTATTCACAAGGCCGCAGTACAGCGAGAGATATAGCTTTTATATAGCAGTTTCACAAACACCGTTTAAGAGCAACAGATTATGATTTGTTTGTTTATTTAACCTGCATTTAACTCTGACAACACACATCCCCTGCCGATGACCAATAGTTAGTGTAATTAAACACTTAAATTTAATTGATTTAAATGCTCACTGATACGATGGTGCCAAAAGGTGAGGAGAACAAATCATGGAGGGTTTCTCCTAAGTTTCTCTTTATATGCAGTATAAAAAGTTTTATTTAGTTAGTTATTTTTAATTCTCCCTAATTTAGTCGCGTCCAAGTTCTCCCTGTCAATAGGGGGCTCCCACATTAAGGCTACTACTACCACTCAGTCAGGAGGGCTGCAGACTATCACGTGTTTCCTCCGAACCACGTGACACCAGCTGACCGCGTCATTTCGAACTGCTCGCTCACGCACCGTTGGGGGCGGAGTAACACAGTCGGCGCAGTCCGCTTCTTCCGCTTGCGTGAGCTCACAGACGCCCCTGATTGGCTGTAGAGTCGTAATTAATGTGAGAGCGCTAAGTACCTTTTATCCCGCCCCTCTGAGAGAGCCCGGCCAATCCGCTCTCTAGGCCTTTGATTGATATTCTAAAGTAGAACGTGTTAATTTCTAAGTTCCAGGGTTAAATTCCAAATAGCATTAAATGTAAAGCTAGTGTGCTAGAGTGTACAATTACTTGTTCAACACACCACGTAGTGCATTTGATTAGATCTTAAAAAGAGATTTAAGATTCAGCCTTGTGTAACTCAGCGAGGTACAAATAAAACAACACTAAGGCAATTCGGAACATTCTAGAAAAAATTATTGAGCAGCCAAAGTGTTGCTTAAAATAATGATATCAGATGTGTTTTCATGCAAAAATGTGTCTGAGACTGCTTTTGAGTGTGGGTTTTGGCAGGTAGCTGCACTCTCCTCAGTAGTGTGAAACGTACCCATGCTGGACCAAGAGTTAGTGTAATTAACATTTGTAGAACACCTGGGACACAGAGTGATGGACATAATTAAACATCCCAGGGCTGTCACTGTCACTCATGCAAATATTCCGTCCAATTAGATTACTTGGTCAGAACTAACTGTTGTTAAAATTCAACTTGTAGATCACTGTTTATCTATAGAGTTGAGTTGCATTCTGGAGATCGGTGTTTGACATCTTCTCTACTTGAAATTCCTTGCGAATGAAATCATAAAAATAATTGACATTTACAGAAGACTTCAAACACATCACTGTGATGAGACTCTCAGCTGCAATAAAATATTTGAATAGTGCAAACACTTTAAATAAAGACTGTACATCTATGGGAATTATTCAGTGAAACAAAGGCAAGTGTTCTGCTACTCTGCAAAATCAAGTCGTTGAGTACTTGTAGATGATGTCACTTTATTTTCATAACATTTTGGTGACGTTCATATTAATCACTTGCTCTTTTGTTTATGATGTAAACCACAAAACCATGATTATCCCTCGTTTATTGCCTCTCAATTTGTTTTTCTTTTACTATTAAATGCCTTCAAAAGATGAACTAGAAATGTCACCCCTGTGCTACAAGGACAGTGATTGCAAACACAGTACCAACCATGAGCAAAATTGCTAAGCACAACAAAAATATTTGAATATAAATTTAATGCATTTCATAATATCACGTTCTTTGAATATACTTTTTTGGAATGTCTGGACACTTATTACAAATTCATACTTTGGACAAATTTCTCCACTTCCTGTAATCATAAAACATGAATGATGAAAAATGAACCAGAACTGGGGGGAAAAACAGCTGTATGCTACTTAATTAAAATAACACCATATTACAATCTACAACTTCAGCAGTTTAAAAATTGGTGATGAATTTGCAGCAGGAAGTCTGCATATTTATATTTGAATAAACAAACATTTTTGGGCAGTGTACTCCTGGTTTCATAAATTGAGATTAAAATCTTTAGCACGTGATGCACAGGATTTTTGAGTCCTAAAGCACGGATTTGACAAAACCACAGAATTTACTCAGATTTATGTGATCAACTTTGTTTAGAAATCAGGGTAGGTCAACTGTTAACTCGCCAGTAATAATGGGGGAGTATTTTAAGTATCTGGGAAAACACCCTTCTGGCTTATTTACACATCAGACTATTAGAATTATGACATCAGAAATATGATTATTTCTCGTCACTGAGCCATGGTAATCATAATACTTTTAGCCACATATTTATCCAATTAAGTTTTAGCCATTTTGGTCTAGATCAGACTTTCTGAAACCAACAATCGGATTGTTTCTTCTATTAGCATTCATAAATATTTATTGAGCACGCGTCTCACAAACAGTCCTCCTGACTGCAAGAATGATGTATTCAAGTGGCAATCATTTCTGCCACAAACCAAAATGCTAAACCCTTACCCAAGACCCTTTTCACGGCAAACAAAATCTTAAATTAAATGCACAGCACTGATAACACCAAATTTACAAAAATGACATGATTTAATGATAGAGGTATAAAATGGAAAAAACAACATGGCCTCAAGGTCAGCCTATTTACAGTCCACAAAAAGCAGTCCCAGTGATCCAGAGGCAGTGCAAATGCTGACATCTGCTGGATCACAAAAACAGTCAAACTCAAATTCTTGTTCAAAGTACAGCTTCTTCATCAGTCATCTATTGTTGGTAACCAGAATGCCTGTGGAGGTGAGGAAGCAAAAACAAGTCAAAAACCTCCTGATAAATATAATAAATAGATATTAAGTGTCCTACCTGACTAAGTGTAAGATACTTAAGGTTATAAGGTACAAGGTTCTAATAATATATTAAGTCAGAAAAAAAAATTGCTGGTTACAAAAATGCAAGCTGCTTTAAATATCAGAATATGATAAGTGAGAAGAGTACACACCTAAACTGACCGAAATAGTGCAGGGAAAATAGCATATTTTTATTTTTCATACTGACGTAAACCTAATATTCACTATAGGTTTGACATTACAATAAGGAGGACAGTGTCCTTTATATGGCCAATTTATAAAACATTTATGGAATTATTTAAGGAAATAATGATTATTTATGATGGATGCTAGTTATGATTAGCCTACAAAATGGAAACCATATGTTTTAGAGCTCAGGGCAAAACTTTATACACATACACACACTTTTTTGGGTTACACTTGGGATTAAGCTTTTATTTATTGAATAAACCTGTAGTTACAAGTAAACAGAAGCGGCAAATCTACTACTAATAATAAATATTTTTAATATTAAGCCACCCCATTAAAATATGTAAACAACTAAAATCTAACGTTAATGACATTTTTCTTTGGCAAAGAGGTCCAAGACCATTAACTCGAGTTGTGATCTACTACCCCTAGCACAGCATCTCACCATGTTAGAACAGGCGCTGGCAAAGGTCATGAATTTTGGGTTAAACTGTAAGCAGGTTACGGGTCCTGTGTGTTTCCCATCCAACACTGCTACTTTCATTCCACTCTCAGCATTCCACACGTGGATTTTCCCATCCTCCGAACCTACACACACAAAAAAAAAAAAACATATAAATTAGATGTATTTTTCCAAAATTGGTAAGTACTAACTTTGGTCTGGACTCACCAATCATGACAAACTGAGAATCTGGGGTGAAGGAGGCTTCTAGAACCACACCTTTACTGTTGTTGTAGCCCTGCAAAGCAGAACCATTAGAACAAAGTGAGACTAAAAGGCAGACTGACAGAATGAAGAATGACAGACTTAAAAGGTAAGAAAAAGTACAAATTCCAAACTTTTTCATGAACATAAAATGTTTTTGTGCGTCTAATAAATATATTAACAGTAAAATGATATTCAAAATTCAGTGGCAGACAAAATATTTTGGATGATTTTTGATCCAGTCATGAATAAAGTGCGCACATGCACCCACTTGCATTTTCCACATTACATCCAGACTAAAACTACCTGTAAGACTTTATAATAATAAAAATGCTGTAAGAATTTTAAATAATTTCCCATATTTGTAAAAGTGTTAGATTACACTTTCATTAAATCAAGGCACCCTTTTTTGGGGGTCAAACATAAAAATAAAAAATAAAAACGTGCACCATAAAAAAACATCCCGGTTAATAACATGCATTTGCAACTGTAACCTTTGAATTATAATTAAACTACAAAAAATTCTTACACATCAGAAGACAAACATTTGTTTTAGCAAAAGTAATATACTATTTGAATTTCTAATTTTCATCTGGCTGCCTTCAGTAAATCCATAAACCTATCAAACTTACCGAAAATGAATGTAGCACAGCCCCTTTGAAAGCATCGAGCAGCCTGAGTGTTCCACCATTGCTGGAGATCAAAATTAGTTTACCATCGTTACTGAACTTCAGGCCGGTCCACTCGCATGAACGCTCGTACTGCAGCTTAAATGTAGCAAATGGACCCTAAAAGAAGAAATAGGAGTCATATATAAGAGAATGAGACTATAAAAACATCTGCAAGAGCACAGTTGAATTGCACATGGTACATGTACCTAAACCATGTACCTAAACATGTACCTAAACCATGTTGCTTTTAGCAACATGGTACCCATGTTGCTAAAAGCTGCAAACAAATATCCTAACATGAAGCTGATGCTCCTAGAACTCACAAGTGCTAAATGTTAAAGCTTATATTTAAATAAATGCAAAAGCAGATTTAATCATTCTTCACATTGCTAAAGCATGCACATGCTTATCCTTGTGACTAACAAATCAGACAAATCTTGTGACCGGCAAATGAGTTGTACATTAAAAACAACAACGCACCCAGAAGGCGATTTTTTTTTTTTTTACACTTGTCTTTCTTACCTTATCGAATGAACGCAAGTCATAGAGTTTCACCATCTCTGAATTAACTCCTGCAGCAAATATCAGACCCTCGGGATCAAATGAACACACTGGCTTCCCCTGAAGATGCATTAGACCCTGTGACAAAAGAGATGATTCAAATCAAACTCCAAAATGATCAAACATCTATAGAGCAATAGCAAACAGCCAGCATATATATGGCTTACCTGACAATTGGGAGAGCGAAGATCCCATAGCCGGATTGTTTTATCCAAGGAGCCAGAGATGAATGTGTCATCAACAGGGGACATGGACAGAGCAACAACCCTGTTTAATTCAAGACAAAAGCCATGAGCTCAACAAGGATAAAAACAAATATGACTTTTAAAAATTAAATATCCAACCTAAACATAGATGGTTCACAATCAATGCTGCTTAAGCAACATGTTAAAACTCCTTACCTCTTATTGTGCCCAGGAAAGTAACGAATGTACTTATTGTCATGAAGAGACAAGTACCGTATTGTATCTGCAATAAAACAGCAAAGGTGAGAGCAGTCAGAACTAGAAAATATACTCCCAAATTACTGACAATCATGTGAAAGTCCATCAGAGTTATTTAAATGTTACACTGCTCTAACAATCATACATCATGATTGATTTATTATTGGCAACCACATTTTATAAAATCGGGTTGTGTCAAGAAATACTGCCACTTGTGGAACGTAAAATTAAATTCACTTAATTAAAAACAAACCAGAGGAACTACTACTATGTTTGAATTGATGCAGATGTCCAGGTAAGACTCTGAGATGAGCAGGCACCACCCTGGGCAAGGCAGTAGTCTGTACAGTTAGCTCCTTGAAAGGGCAGAATCACAGACCCTCAAACTGTACAAACAACTACCTCAACCCAGAGTGGGCACAGACAGGCCTCCCTGCATGAAAAGTGAGCATTGTGAGAGGAGACAATCAATCCCAACATGAAATCAACGTTCATGGGTGACAGAGATATACAGCTTCCTTACCATCATAAATTGACATTTCTCTTTATCATGGTTAGCAATTCTACAACCCCGAATAATACCTGTTGTTACTCAGAATAACAATCAACTGAAAAAAAAAAAAAAAATCAACTAAACAATTTTTCTCTCATTTTAACATATGAAATCATTGGGCTTATATATATATTTAAATTCCCATGTTGCTGCATCTCAAAGTTGATTGTGAAGCATAAAAAAATCTTACGTATAAATGGTTTAGTCACATTATTATAAGGTATATTATAATATCTCATTATCAAACATGCATCAAAGGCAAGTTGAATGCATTTGGCTTTAATGAAATTAGCTTACCATCAATCTTGTTGGAGCTGTAGACAACCGTATTGGCGGCATGTGTGTATCTGATGAGATCCACGCCATATTTCTTACTGTAAAGAGTTCGCTTGGGTCTGTGTTACAGGAAAAGAAAAGTATAAAAACAACATTGGGTAAATATTTTGTTTTACTAATATCTTTAGCTTTACTAATAAGCACCTCTAAAACAGGTAAATTACAAAAACAAATTCTGAAGTGATGATATTATCCTGATGTTACAATGTTTCGCAAATGTTAAGTTGCTCATATTCTTTATCCCATTCCGTCCCCATTTGATAATGTTGATCTGCCCACTTAAGCAAATATATGTTATTTACTGCAAAGTCAGTTTTAAGATATAAATGTCAACTTATGACATATAATAATAATCTACATAAAACAGAAATTCCTTTCGCTTGCCGCTCTTGCTTCTGTGTCACAGGCGTTAATCAACAAATGTGCAGTAGGCAGCGTCATTAAGTTTTACACCATACTGTGAGGTAACACATGATATGTATATACAGTACATGATGTATACATGTGTATACAAAAATAAAAAACCAGTATGACGAATTTCTTAATATGGTTCGATATAAAATTAATAGATTTTATATTGAAATACATGACAGAATTAAAATCAATGAATATGGTATCAATAATACGAATGAACAAATAGATGCAAAAAGGGGTCATTTATTTAAATAAGTAAACCGAAAGAAAGAAAAAACAGAATCTACTTGCATTCATGATCATTAAGGCAGAAGCACGGCCGAGATGAATAGAAAATTAAACCCAGATGCTGCAGTAAAGGAGAGGCGCCGAAGAAGAAGCGCTAACCTTAGCCCCATATGCTAACGGTTAGCCAAGATTATTAGGATTTTGACTGGCGATTATGCATAAAAATATATGCTTTCTCAGACATCAGTTTTTTTTGCAGCGATACCTGGCCAAATTCACCCTGGCACAATTTCTTGCCTCCTTTTACTCCCTGCACCTCGCCTAATAGCAGAAGCTGTGTGATGAGCCAGCGGGGCGGACAGTACAGAACTCGAGGCCGAGGCTTTTCACACCGTCAGGCCTCAACGCTGTTTATAATTAAAAACAAACCCACGCTCACTTACTTCCCCTCCTGGCAGTCGTATAAGACAATAGAGTCGTCGTCGCTGCTCGATATCACCGTCTCGCCATTTGAACTGAAGTCAAAGCAGTTGATTTTGTCCGAATTCTCTCGGAAAACCTTGGCGACCCTGAAACTCCGCAGCACATTGTCTGTTAGCTTCATGTTGCCGCGCTGCTTTATGCCTGGCAAGGCGCAGGCTCTCCTCTCTCTGCCAACTCAAATAGACCAGAGCCTGTTTTAAACGACTTATTTAAAACAATCGCACCGTAAGTTTTTGTGGAAATATAAAGCGCCCTATAGTATATATTTCATAATCTAAGGAAAAGCCCGCCGTAGAAGCCTATGAACTGGGTACCGGAAGTGGCCTACGCGTGAGGTAGGTGGGAAGAGAAGGCGTGTGCTGCTGTACTACGCTGCGCCTGAGGATCTTTTTAGTATGCACTCTGTGGTGTACACTGTGTGAATGCACACATACTGCTTCTTCTATTAGTACACAACACCCAGACTGATCATTTGGTAAAGTTACATCAGAATTGCGTGAGGCTGCTTTATTTATAGTATGTGGCACAGACTCACTGTTCTCTGTGTGTGTGTGTTTTTTTCCCTCATAAAAACATACCAGTTGGTTGATCAGCTATAATAAAATACCCCAGGTATAAATGAGTGTGGGGATTGTGCCCCGTTATTGCCATTCAGGGTGAATCCCTGACTCTGTTCAGGATAAAATGATAAACCAAATTTACAATTCTGTTTGTGTGTTTCCACAAGTTTATGTGTTTGCACAGGTACGTAGTTGCTTCACAGGTGTGTCTTCGTCTTCTTTGTTTTTGTTTAACGGCGGTTGGAATCCAGTAAGTTATTTACATCATCACCAAGTGTAGGTCCCATTGTCCCTCATCGTCCTGGCTTCTTAAAGCCGATTTTCCTGACCAACCTTCCTTAAAACGTCCTTCCGTAATCTTGTCTTGACTTGTTCTGTCTTAAACTCTGTGTCTACTTTATCTAGTACTTCCACTTGCTCTTACCTCTCAATACCATTCAGCATCTAGTTGGGGTTCTGCAGGTTGCCTCAGCACCATTCATCGGCTTCCCTGTCCTTTAAAGCCAACTTTCCAGTCCAGTCTACCACAAAAACCACATTAAATGCTTCCTTTCCTGATCAGTGCCTCCCCAGTCTAAAAGATTCTTAACAATGCTTTGTATTCAAAGACGTTTCTCACTGGGATGTTTTTTATACATCCTGTTCCAGATGGAGTTCATATCCTCCACTCCAGAAGAGTGGATGAGAGATTTGTGATTATTTAGGCCCAAGAGTGAGCATTAGTGAGGTCAGGCACTCCTTTTGGGTGTGAAGCCCTGGGGTTCTGTTGGCCTTTCAGTTCATACCGAAGTTTATATCACACTTGGCAAAGCATGTCTTCATAGAGGTTGCTTTGTGCACAGGGGGAGGTTAGATAATTGTACCTGATGAACTGGCCTCTATTATTATTTTACATTCAAAATTTTATTGTGCCTTCTAAATGACACTTATTATGCCACGTTGCAATATCATGTTTGATATAAAAATATCAAGATATGTAAACGAATAAGCCTTGCTTAATGTGTTTATTAAAGTTATTACATTTCTGAGGAGATGTTTAAGAATGATGATTGTTTTTCTGGGCTAATTTGTTTAGATGTACGACATCTATAAGCCACACTGCCAATGAACAACTAATAACAGCAACAAATAATAAAAAAGTAAGCTATTCAGTTGTCGATAAATAAAATGAAATGTTTTTTTTGTTGCTGACCCGTGACATTTTCATGCTGCCACTTTTTCCTTTTTACCACAGGGGCAGTAGAGCCACTTGGGCATTGCTGGTACAATGGTTAAGACTAAGGGTCAGGGTTCAAGACCCATCACCGAATCACTGAACACTGTATGCTTTTTGTGGTTTATTATGCCATTTCATAAAGAACCATAGTGACAAAATAACAAAATGGTTGCTGCCCAAAAAGGTTATTTTCAGAACAAAAGCTCTAGCATACCCAACTTTAGAAATGACTCACATCATTCTGCGACACCGAGCATTCCATTCTGTTTACGAGACAAGCCCAAAGTGATGCTTAATTAGAGCTGGTGTGATAAATGTCATGTGTGCAAAAACATTCACGTCACATCATATTAATGCTCTAGCTGTTGCACAATTGTAATCATGGTGAATTTCTGACCTGAATGCATTTAGAAATTAGGCACACAACATAAATTCAGTAAATACAATAATGGCAATCTTGTGAATAGATTGCCAGGATGCATCATTCCTAAACTGACTACACAAACACAAGAAACAGATAGATATTATTAGTTACTTAAGTTCATTTCTCTCCAGTGTGATAAATACTACGCATGGACATCATAAGAATCTCAGCTATATAAACCCACCACCAAACTCAGGTAGTAAAATGGAGGACTAAAATGTGAAGCAACTGGACAGCTTTTTAAAATTTTTTATTCTATTTTATATTTTGGACTTTTTTTCTGTCCATGAACACTATGACAAGCAAAGACACAAAGGTAAGTTTACATACAATACATACACATACGGTACAGTATGTTGCATACATAATACATGTGTTTAAGAAAAGTCTAAACATTTTTTGCTGATGTTAATAGTAAAAACTAAACAACATTAATTTTAGTAATAGTTCTAGGTTACTGGATCTGTCACATTGATTTTGCTGTTATTTCTAAACCCTTTCAAACTACTAAAACCTTAGAAGCACATAGCAGATCAATAATTAGTCCAGCCTTGAGTTCATAAAATTATTAATGTCTTTTATTTGAAAGTGCAATTGAATTTTCCATTGTGATTGGTGGTTTTGTGGAACATTTAATACCACATGTATAAATACTGCATGATGTTTCTTTCATTAGTAATTAAAATAAATGACAATTAAGTACAGTAAATTACAAAATATAAAATATTTGGCAGTAACACACTTCAGGACATGCTGTTTTAAAAATAACTATTTTGGGTTCATCAAACTTTGCTATTTTGATAATTATGTTCCTATAATAGCATGCCCTGTTATAGGCATCTTATCCTATTCTAAAAGGGGCATTCAAGTCAAACCGGGACTTTTGATTGCAGAATAACAGAACCCATTAATAAATACATTGATCAATTTTACATCTTCATTAATTAGAAATGTAAATCAAAAATCATAGTTTGGCTAGAAACGCCCATTGTACATCAAAGTTTATTAATTTGCAAAGTATGCTCATATATTTGTTTTAAAGGGTACAGTATATTCTGTAGGAGACATGTACACATTCACAGTGGATCTAAGTAGGTTCTCACCAGAGCAAGTGATCGTCACCTCATCAAATAATCTCATCCATGTTTCTGCTGAGAAGGTAAATATATCTATACTACTGCATTGGCATTTGTATACAGTTTTTAAGGTCAGTGTTTTGTAGACTAGATGGTTTGTGACATACAAACATGTATTTACTGATTTACTGTACCATTTATTGTGTTGATGGGGACTAGCTGGAGACAGACGGGACAACTGTGGACACGTTTTCACACAAATGCCAGTTTCCAGCAGATGTAGACCCCATATCTGTGACCTCATCTTTGGGTAACAGTGGTGCACTGACGGTTAGGGCTTGGAAACAGAAAGCTAAAGTTTAGACAGCAAATACAGAAGTGTGGACTTGTAGTATTGATCTCTAAAGCATCTGCAGATTAGTTCCATGCAACTTTATTCCACACACTAAAGTTTAATGTTTTCTTTTTGTGAGGTCACAATTTATGCAAATATATTTATCAAAATGAACTTTTCTTATTTTTCTGTATATGATTTAGATAATCTAAATTATATGCTTAATTAATTACATTGTGAATCATTCTCTCTTTACACATTTAATACATTATTATTCATAACAGTTACACTTACGGTATGATTATGAACCATTAATGATGGTAAATATCTGTTGTTCAACATATTAATGAATTAACAATGTAAACAATTATAGTTTAATAATAAACTAAATATTACATGAATTCAACATTTGTCTTCATGGTAACTGTATCTTTATTACACCATGTATTCGACTAAAATCAACTTGGAATTTGCAGTCTCTGACTAAGAAAAAACAAAGAAAACCCAGAATTCTCACTCTTATAAAGCCGGAGTTAAAAAACCTCACTGCATCAACATTATGAAAACTGGCACTTTTTACTTTACAGTTATATGAAGTGGTGGCTAAAGGTTTTGAGATGAAAGTAAAATTCAATATTTTAATGACATTCAATTTTTTATTGGGTTTAGGTCTAGAGATGACCCAGGCGATGAGTCCAGAAGCTGAATAGCATTGTCACATTTTTCACTTAATACCTTTGGTCACCACTACACCACCTTTGGTTACTACTAATATTTGCTTTAGAACACTGTCTATATACACAGTAGTTCTATACAAAAGGTAATACATCACTCATATCACTAATGTTAACTCGATTGTTCCTGTGTTCCATTTAGTAACTTAAACACATGGGGGTCAAAATTATATCATTCTTACTTCCCACTTCAACTTGGAAAGTTCTAGCAGTGATTCAATTGAAAATATTATCATCAAAAGATGGCACAGTGATACACTAAGTAGTGCCGCAGGTTCACGCTCCAGGGATCCCTATTTACTCTTTGCTGTTTGTGAATCTTTATCCCTATTTACATGCAAGTTCCCATCCAAGTGCTCCTTTCTTTTTTTTTTTTAAACTTCCCAAAACATACCAGAAGTTACAGTGTAACATGAAAGTGTGCATGTGTCATAATCTGGTGTCCCATCCAGGCTATATTCCCATCTCATGCCCAGGGTTTCTGTGATAGACTTCAGATCCACTGTGGGCGTGACCAGGATGAAGCTGTTACTGAAGATAAATGTAATAGTAGTGCATATGATATGAGGTATATATATGAGGTATATTTTTTTATACAGTACAAGTCTGTGAATTGAATTCCTACAAGTGTATTCTACATTCAGTGTTTAACATGAACACAATCAATGCGCTTGAAAAATGTGAGCTTATACAATAATTTCTGGGCCACTGTGTCCTGGGTAAGATGGTACTGAAGTGGAGGCATTCATACAGTCCTGGTGCCAGAGGTTTTCTGCCAAGGCATTTAAAAGAGGAGCAATTTCGCCAAAGCCTCCGCTCACATCACCTCCCACCCGAAACACCGGCACACACCACACCTCCTGAAAGCGTATGATGTCACTGTCTGTCACATCTGTGTGCATAAACAAGTCAAACCTATACAGTTAAGGTCGATATGTGTAACCCAAAATCATCATAACATGTTAAAATATAAATGAACATTGAACAGAAATCCAAGTGTTTCATTAACCCTTATGATCACAGCATGGCTTAATATTAACATTTAACACAGAGCATGATTGAGTATCACTTTAAATATGGTTTAAAACAGGATTATAGAACAAGTCTGAGATTCTGGGGTCAGGTTGTTCATTTAACATTTATTCTTTAATCAGTCATAAGACACAAAACCTAAACTGAAAATTAGGTGTTAATTTCAGCTTTGATTCAAGGATACTTGGTCCCAACCACCAATCTGACTAGTCTGTCTGAGGGATCTGTGATCCGAGACATTTGATTGGAAAGATCCTCAAAAGATCCACGGTCAGTAAAGGAGAACAAGAAGAGAATGGCATCCACACGTTCCTTGCAGGACTGTTGGAAAACCATCAAATAAATGTTGGGTCACAAAAGGCATGACAAATGAATAATAAAAAAATTTAAAAAATACTAAAAAGATATTGTCACCGGCAGCATGTGGTCAAATCTGCGCATGGCATTCTCGCCACAGTCCCAGAGCTGGAAGTGGAAGAAAAGCATGCGGCCACTCTCCCTGAGCTTCACAGGCCAAAACACCACACACGTCTCCATGCCTAATGAGGGTATCATTTATGGGTTATAAAATTCATTACACAGTTCCAGTAAACACAGATAAAAATCTATTTCAAAATTAAAAATATATAAATAACAATAACTCAAAACTGTTGCACCCCCAAACTGTCTTCCCATAAATGGTGTCCTATAATTTACTAAATAACAATATCTGGTACTCTGTCATATTTCAAATGTATTCACACTGTGGGGTTTAAACAAATGTATAAAACTGAGCACTTAAGTCACGTACCTGTGGTTTCATAGTGTGTGTTGGGCATGTCTAGACCAGCAAGGCGAGCGGCTAGAGTCGTTTTCCCCACTCCACTTTTACCTGACAGGAACACTTTATAACGAACTATGTCTGCTTTCAAATTTGGAGGCATTGCTGGAGCTTCAAGCAGACCTAAAAAAATATTAAATATGAATGTTACTGTCAGTTATTGTAAGCAGACAGCATTCTAGTAGATTGTGTTACATTGTCAATCCTGCGCTTCTGTGCATGTTCTTCCCATGCTTATGTGACGTCCCTCCCATGAGTACTAAGGACAAATAGGGGAATAAACAAATGTAATAAACTCTAGTTTATCACTAGCGATAAGTCGCCACATATATGGCAACTAAATTAATGACATTGCTTAATTAATATCCAAAAGCTTAACCATGACTTTGGTCAGATCAAAATGAGATCAAAGAAAGGCAGGACTATACACTTAATTGGAGAGCAGGCCATCACACACAATTTAGGAGTCAAACCAGCATGCTTTTGGGAGAAAATTAGAGAAAAAAAAAGAACAGACATAGTAACAGAATTAACAGGTGAAAAAACAACATGACCCACCATGACAACCAGCCACCAAGACTCAACTTGGTTAATAGTACAATAATTGAATGAAGGGCGACTTAGTGTTTAGCACTGTGGCCTTGAACCTCCAGGTTCCGGCGTGTGCAGGTAGTTTACACATTTTCCCCGTTCTTTGAGGGTTTCCTCCGTTTCCTCCAATTTCCTCCCACAGTCCAAAGATATGCAGATTAGGCTCATTCCTAACTGCTATGTGTGTGCCCTGCAGTGGGTCGGCACCCCGTCCAGGGTATACCCACCTCATGCCCGAAGTTTCCTGGGATAGGCTCCTGGCCATCTTGGTATAGATGATGATCAAGTGAATACAAGAATGTGAAACATAAATCATTAACTACTGTATATAGTTTCATTAAGAATGGAGTGATATACTATAAAGACCAAATGTATCCTTTAGTTTAAGAATCTGATGTGTAAATAATGTGATTAGATTAGACAAGATAGATAGATAGATAGATGGATAGATGGATAGATAAATAAACCAACTATATAGCCAGAAGGTTTTAGACACAAGACCATCACTGAAACCAAACAACTGTAGAGAATGCCTTTGTATGCAGTACATTTAGGATTTTTCTTCACTCCTATGTGAGGTCCATGAAAACAAGTTTGAACTGAAAAAGTCATGCGACCCGCACTGAACCCTGACTGAACACCGCAACCCTACTGAACACCTTTTGGGTGAATTGTAACGCTGACTGTGCACCGGGCACCGCCTCATCCAACATCAGAGACTGACCTCTTTCAGAGAGAACACTCCTGTGGCTCAATGTGCACAAATCTCCAGCAACACACTTCAAAATCTAAAACCTTCCTAGAAGAGTGGGGGTTATTATTACAGTAAAGAGGACTTGATCTGTAATGGGATGTTCAACAAGCACATATTGGTGTGATGATCAGGTGTCCACAAACCTTTGGCCAGATAGTGTACAGACAATCAAATAGATGGATGGACAAACTTAAAGTATAAAAGAAAGTATAAAACAATTAAGAGGCTCTGATCTATATAGAGATACTTTACATCTTCTTTTAATTTTAATCAAATACAACAAGCTTAGAGCTCGGACAATCACGTGACAACAAACAAACCAATAATCAAATCGTCTCGGTGGTATCCATGGAAACACCATGACGGCAACGTACCAAATTTTCTCCGCTTTTTCTTGTGCAATATCTTGCTGAAGAATTCCCGGCTTTCAGGGCTTCGGTGCCAGTCTGACACCACTGCCGAGCCTGCAGATACACACGCCATGTCTGTCTACCTTTTAAAATGAGCTGATAAATCAGCATACAGACTAAAACTGCATACAGCCTGACACGCTTCTCGGCCCCGGAAGGAAGCGCGCTTATGTTATTTATCAAAATAAAAGTCCAAATTTGCGCTATACTGTGACATATTTAAATGGTTAAAAAAGAAATCGAATAAGATCACACATTCAAATGTAATTATTGAATCTTTTTTTTTTTTTTTAGCAGTTATTAAAATTAATCACAATCACAGCGAAATGATTATTTTTGCATATCCAAGGTTAGGAGGCTGGGCTCAGAGCACAGGGTCAGCCAGGATACTGCACCCCTGGTCTGGAGCAGACAGGGTTAAGGGTCTTGTTCAAGGGCTCAACAGTGGCAACAGTGCTGGGGCTTGAACCCCCAACCTTTCGATCAGTAACCTACAGCCTCTTACAACAGAACAAAGTTATGAAAGTAAATCTCCCTATTTCTCTCTATAAAACCCTGCTACACTAAAGCACTTATCCCAGAATTTCACTAGTGCCTAGATACCAACAAAATAGAAAGTTTTCTCAGTACGCCAGAGCCATGATCACAGTACAGTACAGTACAGTACAGTGATGAGTACTGCTTCATGTCTGAAACGCTGGCCTCCCAGGAACTCCTCCCAGACATGTGGGAAGTGAGGTCAGGGCTGTACTGGGGATATGGCAATAACTCCTAGCTGAATCCTTGTAATGTTCAAGTGCTGTTCGTGAACGCTTGTCTGCACAGTTCTCACAGAAACATCTGTCTCTTCCACAGGTTGATAAGTTATCTTTTGATTTTCAAGGCTCAGGCATTCCACTCAGGTGTTTATGAGAATGATTGCGGAGGGCTCTCAGCCAGCACGGCCTTGTTCATCATTCACAAACATACTTCTTTAAAATGTTTGCACCATTCAAATGTTTTCCTGCAGCTAAGAGTCTCATCACTTTACTGTACTTGAAGTCTTTTGTAAATGCCAATCGATTTTATGGTTTCATTTATGAGAAATTATCTCGTCCTGGTTTGACCTGGTTTCACTTAACGTCATTCTGTAACATCCCTATTAGGAAGCTCGTTCTAGATGCAACCCAAGCCATGACACTACCACCAATGGGCTGGAATGGTGACCTCATATGTTTTGGATTATGAGCAGACTGTATCATGTGGAATGGGCTCTATATTTCTGCTCTCAATGCCTTCCTCCAGCATTGGATTGTGTAACCTTCACCCCTGTCCTGTGAAGGTTACTATTGACTAGTTAAAGCACCTGTAAGTCACTTTGGTCGGTTCTGTCCATAGGGCATTGTTCCAGAAGCCTTGTGGTTTGTTTAGATGTAGTACTGCAGACCTCAATCATGATTCCATGTTTTTTTTTTTTATATACATAAGAGGCTTTCATCTGGCACCCTTCCAAACAAACCATATTTTTCAGTCTTCTTCTAATTGTCCTGTCATGGACTTTAACATTTAACATGCTTAGTGAAGCCTGTAGGCTCTTAGCTGTAGATTGTGGGTTTTGTGTTTCTCTCTGTGCATTGTAGGTTTCTTGGTGTGAATGTTCTGGGACTTCCACTCCTGGGAAGATATGCAACTGTCTTGAATGCTTTTCAGTGAGAATAAGCTTTCTCACTATAGAACATTAAACTCCTAATTATTTGGAAATGGTTTTTATAAACCTTTCCAGATTGATGTGCAGCAACAATTCTGTTCTCTAAGACCATTGTATATGTGTTTCCCACTTGGCAATGTGTTAACACACACCTGAACGCTCCAGACTAACAAACTGCTAAACCTTCTGCTTTTATAGAGGCTGCACACCTGCTGATGATCAAATAAGGGCTGATAATTAGCAGCACCTTGCTGCAACTTACCCTCTTACATCCAGTGGAAGCAGTAAAAGAAAATAGCATTACTCATACTTTTTTGACAAAGTTTTCTAAATAAATAATGGCACAATAAAAAAAAGTTATAAGTTGATTATCTGAGGTGGTATTTGCCAAATACTAAGACCCACTACGATCAGATGATATGTATTATGTTCTTAGACAAAACTTATAAAAATAAATGAAGGGGCACTAACTTTTTTGCATGCTTGTAGCTTCATGTGGGATTGTATATACACATTATAACAGTGCATAGACCAAATCCATAGAGCTTTTAAAGCCCAGAGTTACGAACTATGAAACAAAAACTATTTGCCTTTCATGTTGCAGTTTGTGTATTGTATGTGACCTGATATGGACTGACAATAAAATAGTTTTAAATCACGCAGACAGAGGCACTGAGCGTATTTGTACAGTTATATTTATTGAGAGGCCACAGCTCTTGCATATAACAACTGTTGGCTTTAATAAGGCAAACGCAAGAATGAATCCACCAGCTAACTGACACAGAAAAGAAAAATGAAGAGCTTTCGGAGAAGGTGGAACCCACAGGCATGCAGTGATGGCTCAGAGTGCAATGTACAGCTGTGTATATACAAAACAATAGTGAGACCCCCCAGAATGGCACATATCTCTGGCTTTGTAAGTAATAACCCAAAAGATTGCTTCGAATAAAACATAAAACAAAACAAAAACAAATTAAAGCTGCAAGCAGCGATGATCGGGCCCAAGCAYGRCGCYACCGCYAYCCGGGYRCATCAGTGAGACGGTGGGCAAGGAGGGCACGTGCACTCATAGGGGAATGGGTAAAGGACAGACGTGACAGTTTGGGTTGAATGACACAGATTATAAGAATGT
>QMIH01001285.1:0-30326 GCA_003987875.1 Clarias batrachus
GACGTGGCGGTGTCAGAGCATGGTTTAAATAGGCATGAGCTACTGATTACTGATAGTGTCCAGGTGTGCAGAGAACAGGGGCGGTGCGATGGAAGGAGCGGCGGGAAACATGGAACAAGYRTGCTTAGATGCTCATGACGTGACTGTGGCTTGGCGTGTCATGACACTGAGGTTCCGTGCTAAGTTCGCATTCCTCGCTGTGGTGGTGGTTCTTCCTGATTGTGTGCATTGTTAAACTTGGCGTGTCTGAGAGCGTGATCATTGTGCATGGTGGTGTGTGGAAGTGTGCTCTAGTCAAGACCACTTTACCTTGTTTCTGGCTATCGTGAACCTCAGCTCTGTCTGTATTCTTCTTTTTATTTTTGTTGTATTAAACAATACTATATTTTAATCAGGTTTTTCATTTTTTTTCTTCCTTTCTTCTTATTTTGTTCTCTTGTTTGAACTGGGGTTTTCTTTTGTTTCATTTGTTCTTTTTTAGTGTTTTTAAACAATTGTATTAATAAAATTCTATTTTTTATACTTTATCCATGCCTCCTGCCTACTGGAAGTAATCGAACGTGTGTGCTTCACTTCTAAATTGAGTGGTTTAGATATCTTCATTTCTTTTTTTGTCCCTGGGGTGAGTTCCCAGGGTGGCGTAATCGGACTTTCTTAATGTTAACTACACCCTACCGCCACATTCCTTATTTTTTTGTTTTTTTTCAGACAATGGCAGTCCCTCTTGGTGGTGAATCGGCACCGGTCAGCCTCATATTGCATATTGGTGGTAAGCGCCCGTGCATTGGCAGGGATGGAGGACGAATTGCGTGAGTTAAGAGATTTGGTAGCACAATTAAAAGCCGATAATGAAAGGCTGCGGCAGGACCATGTGTCAGTTGCACAGCCTGGGTCATGTAATACTCTTCTTCCTGTGGTTTCAGATCCCCCACCCGTTAGTCCTGGTGCGTCGACTGCGGAGCGGTTTGTTTTTGTTCCCTGAGACCGTAAGTGTCCAAAGTTTAGTGGTCGGTTGGGCATAAGCATCGACAAGTGGGTGGAGGAAGCCCAGTCTTGTATGCGACTTCGTCATCTATCTACAGCTGATCAGGCATTTTCTTTGATCACCTGGAGGCAGAGGCGAGGGAAGAAATTTGTTATCGGTCAAGGAACGAGAGGGAGGATCCAGATAAAATTATTCAGGTCTTGCGTGAATTGAATGGTTGTACCAAGTCATATGTAGCATTGCAAGAGTCTTTCTTTTCCAGGAGACAGCAGGATGGGGAGACTTTAGTGGAGTTCTCCTTGGCTTTAATGAGTCTACTGGAAAAGATTAAGAGTCAGTCACCTCATGGCAATGCCGAGATTTTGCTGCGGGATCAGTTTGTTGAGTATGTTAATGATTGCGGTCTCAGACCTGAACTGAAGCAGTTAGTGCGTCGTCAACCCACTTTTACATTGTTTGACGTTCACAGGGAAGCCCTGCATTGGGAAAGAGAAGGTATGACTGGGGGTGTACGTGGTCGAAGTCAGTCTGTCCCATCCACTTATGGCATTCAATATGGGGTGCAAGGATATCAGCGTATTAACAGTAGTGGTTCAGCAACATCGGAAATGACTGAACTGCAGGCTATGCTGCAAAAACTGCAGCAACAATTGAATCAGTTAACCCAAAGTGTGGCCCAGTTTCAAAATTCCAAGTTACGCTCGCGGTTATTTAAGCCTAATCTAATTTGTAGAAGGTGTCACCAACCTGGTCATTTTGCTAGAGATTATGATGGGGAGCGAATGTTTGTCTGCCCACCGCTAGCTCGTGCAAATCCAACGGTTTTGGGGGAGCGAACAGTCATCACCCGTCCAGCCGTCGGAAAACTAGTTCATACCGAGTTGTAGAGCCACAACTCGGTTGGGAAGAGGACAGGCTCCACACATGAAATTGGTTCTGATTTTATGTCACGATTTATATCTACTTGTCCTCAGCTTGTTGTGTCTATGGGTGGGGTTCTGGTACCTTGCCTGGTCGACACAGGTTCTATGGTGACCACCATGACTGAGAGTTGTTTTGTGACCAATTTTGGGTCATGGGGTCAAGAGCAGCTTAAATCGTGTCATTGGTTACAGCTTCGAGCTGCAAATGGTTGGTAATTAGAGACCCTCTTGGTGGTGTGCGTGCCGAAGTTCCTGGGGTGTTGGGTATGAACATCCTGAGCTGCTGCTACCTGGAGCTTTTTGGTCAGCATGGCACTGCCTTTTTTGACTTACCAGTGGTGTCAAAGGCCACTAGTTTTGTTTTTCAAGCCCTACAGCATTGTCATCGGGTTGACACTCAGCTCGTTTCTGAGGGTTGGGGCGAGTCAAAGTGCGTGGACGTCGGGCGTGGCGCATCCCGGGTGGCACCCTGAAATTGGTTGCTGCAACTTGTTCTGCTCAATACTCATGTGGTACAGTATTGTTTGAACCACCAGCTTCTGGTCTACCAGCAGGATTGTTGGCCTCTCCTGCTCTTTTAAGAGTGGCTGGTGGTACAGTCTACGTGCCTATAGTTAATGTGGGAACTGTAGATGTAGTCCTGTATGTTCGTACCGTCATTGGTACCGTGAACAAGATTGATGTAATTATCTTTCCTCCGGGAGTCATGGAAGTTAAAACTGTCACTGCTACAGCCAATGCACAGTGCGTGCCGGTTTCCCCTACTGGGCAGGAACAGATTGCTATGGTGGATCTAACAGTGCTGTCAGTAGAAGAGCAGGGTAAGGTTAGGGCATTACTGGAGAAGTATATGCCCGGGTTCGCGATCAACAATGGGGATTTAGGATATACTAATTTGATATCCCATGATATCCCCTTGTTGGATGAAATCCCTGTTCGGCAGCAGTTTAGACGTATTCCCCCATCTGAGTATGAGGTGGTAAAGGCACACAAAAAAAAAGAACTGTTGGACACTTAGGTAATTAGGGAAAGTTGTAGTCCTTATTCTTCGCCTATAGTTCTAGTCAAAAAGAAGGATGGTAGTCTGCGGATGTGTGTGGACTATCGTCGTTTGCATTTGAAGACTAAAAAAGATGCGTTTCCCTTACCTCATATTGAGGAAACTTTGGACTCGCTGGCTGGGGCCCAGTGGTTTTCCACTCTGGACCTGGCCAGTGGGTACAACCAAGTACCTGTAATTGAGGGGGACAAGCCCAAAACTTTGCACCCCTTTTGGCCTCTTTGAGTGGATCCGGATGCCATTTGGGTTGTGCAATGCACCAAGCACCTTCCAACGACTGATGGAATGGTTGTTTGGTGATCAGCAGTACCAGTCCCTGCTTTTATATCTTGATGATATTATTGTCTTTTCCTCTAAAGTGGACCAACATCTCGCCCGGATGGAGGTTGTTTTAAGCCGTTTACAGACTGAAGGGTTGAAAGCTAAATTGTTTAAGTGTGCCTTCTTTAAAAAGGAAGTGCCTTATTTGGGCAATACAGTAACTTTCTTCTTTTATCTAAACTGTCAACGTTGTGAACTATGAAAAACTAGAAATATGAACAGACAAAAGAAGTATCAAGTCTGAATTCGAAACTGAAAATAAATACATGAATAAATAAATGACACCATATGGCCAATAATATGTCGACGCCTCAACATCCAACAGCAAATGTAGTCCTGCTTAAATCATTTTACTGTTAATATTTTTTGAGAATGCACTAGAGCAGTGTAGACCAAGAAGAACAAAAATAAAGCACATTATACCTTCACATTTTATTATTTATTTGTTCTGTTTAATACTACTTTTCCAATCAATCAATCTACAGTAGATTGGTGTTGAGTCAAGAACCATAATATAGCAGTACCTTAGCATAAGAATTTAATCCGCTCCAGATGGTGAAACTTTGTACTGTGAAACACATTTTCCCATAGGAAATAATATAAATGCAGGTAATCTGTTCCATCCACCCAACGATATTACCAATATTATCAATTTCCAACACTATGATTTATGAATGCTTAAAAAAAAAACGCAGAGCAAAGCTCTCTGCTTGACAACAAAGATGACGCTGGTTTGGTGATTACCTGTACGAGAACAATGTATTGTTTTCTAGTACAGGCATGTGCATAAGTCAGATTTGTTCTTAAACAGGCAAAGTGAATCTTATACACGAATATTCAATATGAAGCATACTTATCCACTTGATGAAACCTCTGTCCCCTTTTCCAACACTGCCATCATGTGGCCATAAACCGTAATCACAAATCTCACAATGAAATGTACTGTAACTGTGTTGTCTCTGATACTGGACTGAATCTTTGAAACCAATTATGTTGACTCATTTCTCCTGCACCCCACACGAACACACATGTACCAGACTTTAGACATTTACTTACACACTGAAAATATTGTATATAATTGTACATTTTGGTATCTGGTGCACTGCAGTGCAGTTTCTTTTTGCTGAAAATTCCTAACTCGGACGTTCATAAGTCAGGGACTACCTGTACAGCCACGTGCAAGTGAGCACAAGACTAGACAATGAAATTATTTATTTGGAACGATGCAACGATCCCGACTGATTTCTTTCAAAAACTTTACAGCACACTACATGACTTTTTCATCAGGCATATTGTAGCGTCTGTATTCACTTGAAAGTCAAAGACATGGATAAACATCATCTGATAAAGTGTTCCAGCAATGGTTGTGTAATTTGTATTCATTGTGCCGCTGAGAGAGCGAGACGACAATCTGAATAAACCAAATGACATCAGAAGACACACTGGCAGTTTTACCAAGGCAGGCTTTATAAAGTGGAGCATGACACTCGGGTCTGTGTATAAAAAAAAATGTTTGTCTGCAATACATTGAATATTAAATACAGTAACCAAATCATCCTAATAGACCAACAAATTATAAATACAGCACTCGTCCGATATCATTAGTCCTTTACTCTAGATTGTTCATGGTCTCCTCCTCCTGGGTCAGACCCGCCTCGTGGTGACTCTGCTTGTGGATCTTCAGACTCACGTTGTGACTGAACAACTCTCCGCACTGTTCACACGTGAACGGTTTCTCCCCGGTGTGGACGCGCATGTGCGACGTGAGGTTCTCCATTTGGTTAAAGGATCGCTCGCACACTTGGCATCTGAACGGCTTTTCTCCGGAGTGGATGAGTTGTGCCTCCTCAGCCGGTTTACCCGCTTGAAGCCTTTGTTGCAGACACGTATTTGTGAGGGCCGCGGCGCGAATGGACGTGCTTGTTGTGTTTGTGGATGTTGCCGAACGTCTCCGGACAGTCGGGACAGCTGTAGGGCTGATCCAGCATGGAGTGAGTCTGCTCGTGTTCCAGTTTGGCGGGCTTGGTTTTGAAGACCTTCAGACAGTATTTACATGGGTGATCGTAATCCGAGTGGAGCTGCGTGTAGTGAATCTTTAATTGGCCCTCGGTGACGAACCGCTTCCCGCACTCCGGACAGACGATGAATTTGGTTTTGTGTTCACACACATGATCTTTCTTAGCCGTGTGAAGCTTCCCACAGTTCTGACATAATTTAAAGAATGACTTGGTCCCGTGCTCCTGTTCAACGTGGATCTGAAAACCGCCGAAGTTGTCGAACCGGACGGGTAGTGTTTCTAAAGTGCGTGTTTGGACGGCCCGAGTCGCACCGATCACAGCAGAACGCCTTCTTGTGCCGATGGACGGAGCAGGAGCGCGAGGCCTCGCTCTGACACTGGCACCACACCACCAGCTTGTCCTCCTTCTGGTCCTCATCCACCGACTCATTAGAGTCCGTCATCTTTTCGTCTAAACGCATACACCAGTCTCAAAACACCTCGAGTTAATTAGTCTGAAATCATGTGCGTTAGAAGTGTTTGAGCTGGTATTTCTTTATTATCCTACAGATGGCGCACTCTGAACTATTTACACATTTTCATCCCATGTGGTAGGAGTGAATTATTTACTAAGTTTACTAATATTTACTAAATTTATTTAACTCCTGTATGTGAAGTTAGTTTGTATTGTTTAAGTGCGGAGGCTGCAGGTTATAAAAATGGGCTACATTTAATTACTTATCAAGCATCAAAAAACCTTTGCAAGATTAGGAGGACAAAAAGAAGCTTCATTCTGAGGCAGACGAGGTTTTCACTCTCCTCCAAGTGCTTGTCTACAACCTCTACAAGATGGAGTATGACCAAAAATGATACACAAAAATACAACAGGTGGAGTGCAAGAGCTGGTGTGTGTGAAAAATGTCATTTGCGATGTCCGATTCATAAACAACTACTAGTGGTGTTTTCTTTTGCCTTTCTCTTGGCTAACTATTGCCTTTCTTGACGCTACAGTGCTCGGAGTGCGGGCACGCCCAATCTGCACTCATCCCACCTCACGAGGCACTAAGACACCACCAGGAATGATACACTAACAGCAGAAGTGAAGTCGTCTGGTGGCAACCCAAGGCGATCCCTCTGTGTCACGTCATGGGTTGGTCATCACTGCAGCACGTCTTCTAGTCTAGGAAACAAAGAATCACAAAGAAAGAAAGATAATAATACACAAGCATTTATTAATCTTTTGATGCCATGCCGACAGGACATCTCTTCAGCCTAGTAGCATGGATCCACTGTGGAAAAAGATCAGTTAGGACAGCAGTACGAGTTATTGCGATTATTTCTGCTGAGCCGTCATATTTACAATCTTCCAGTTTTCTGGGAGTCAAAGATTTTACTGGAACAGTATCTCCCACGTTAACCCTTAAAAGGATGTGTGGGTTTTGTTGAGTGTATTGGAGTCACATCAGCAATTTGTTCACAATGTTTAGTTAGAGTGTCTATTAGAGCAGCAGAATATTCAGCAATATGTACATCGAGATCAGTTGTTCCTATCGCGGGTTTGCCGTTCCTCCATGACGCGGGAAAGGGTTATACTATTTATATAATATCTTTTCCTCGGTTCTGGTACCAGGCCATCGCCGACCTGTACACCGGGAAACGGTTATGGTTTAATCCGCGATCGACTCGAATGTGTGGTTATGGCAACATCTTCAAACAAAGCACAAATCATTTTAAATTTATAAGGTTTTTGGCTTTAAGTAGAAATGTAAAGTTTATAGATTATGTATAGAGAACACAGTGTAACAAGGAACAGTCAACTGCACATGTTACACTCAGTACAGTTTGTTCAGCTTCAGCAGAAACACAAACCAGCAAGCATCACGTGCATGTTTTATAGTCCAAGGTTCAAAGAAACATTGTAGAGTAAAGAAGTCAAAAGTTTGGGCACCCCTTGATAAATACAGTAACAGATATTGGTGATTTTTTCAATTGAACACAATCTGATTTGGAAATGGAAAAAAATGCACAATATTTTCAGCAAACATTGATGCATAGTTACTTCTTATGCCATAAATTAAACAAAAACAAAAAATAAAAACATTATTATGGGGCTGTGCAAAAGTTTGGGCACCCTAAGAGTTCCAGAGTCTCAGATTATTTTCACAAGATTTCAGACCTTAATCAGCTAGATTTGGTACATGTCAATAGCCGTCATTAGTACACGGTGAGAAATGTAATTAAGAGATGGCAGTTCCAGCTAACTGTGGAGGTCAAGATGGAACACCAAGAAAACTCTGGGAGGGACCTGCTCGTATGCTGATCAGAAAAAAAAAACCTGCAGGAAGATTTAGCAGACTCAGGAGTGGTGGTGCACCGTTCCTTACCTTCATGGAAGAGTCAGCAGAAGAAAACCTTACCTGCATCCCCATCATAAAATCCAATGTCAGAAGAATGCAACAGAACATCTACAGAAGCCTGATGCGTTTTGGAAACAAGTGCTGTGGACTGATGTAGTTATAATAGAACTCTTTGGCCACAATCAGAAAAGGCATGTTTGGAGAAAAAAAAGGAGCAGCATTTCATGAAAAGAACACCTTGGCAACTATTAAGCATGTGGGTGGATCTATCATACTTTGGGGTGTGTGTTGCAGCCAGTGACACAGGAAACATTGCATGGGTGAAGGGAATAATGAATTCCACTAAATACCAGCAAATACTGGAAGCAAACATCATACCATCTGTAAAAAAGCTGAAGCTGAAAAGAGGATGGCTTCAACAACAGGAACATACCTCGAAATCCACTATGGAAAACCTCAAGAGACGCAAGCTGAGGGTTTTGGAACAGCCATCACAGTCCCCTGATTTAAACATCATTGAAAATTTGTGGGTAGATCTTAAAAGAGCTGTGCATGCAAGACGACTAAATAATATTACAGAACTAGAAGCCTTTTGCAAGGAAGAATGGGAAAAAATCCCAAGTACAAAAATGTAATGACTTTTAGCGGCTATAAAAAGCGTTGGCAAGCTGTGATATCTGCCAGAGGAGGTGTTACTAAGTACTGATTATGTAGGGTCCCCAAA
This sequence comes from Clarias batrachus, assembly GCA_003987875.1. NCBI lineage: Eukaryota > Metazoa > Chordata > Actinopteri > Siluriformes > Clariidae > Clarias > Clarias batrachus. Next base: position 8,367 of record QMIH01001285.1, read on the forward strand.
CTTTTGCACAGTGTCACAATAATATTTTTATTTGTTATCTTTGTTCAATTTATGATATAAAAAGTAACTATGCACCAATGTTTGCTGCAATGTTTGCTAACTGAAAATATTGTTCATTTTTTCCATTTCCAAGAGAGACTGTGTTAACATCTTTTCAATTAAAAATCTAAAAAAAAAAATTATTATTTATCAAGGGGTGCCCAAACACACACACACACACACACACACACACACACACACACACACACACACACACACACACACACACACACACACACACACACACACACACACACACACACACACACACACATATAAAGGGGTTGGACAATGAAACTGAAATGCCTGGTCTTAGACCACAATAATTCATTAATATGGTATAAGGCCTCATTTTGCAGCCAATACAGCATCAATTCGTCTTGGGAATGAGAGATGCAAGTCCTGCACAGTGGCCAGAGGGATTTTGAGTCATTCTTCTTGCAGAATAGTGTCCAAGTAAATATGTGTTGATGGTGGAGGAAAACGTTTTCTGACTCCTCCAAAACACCCCAAAGTGTCTCAATAATATTTAGATCTGGTGACTGTGAGGCCCTGGGAGATGTTCAGCTTCACTTTCATGTTCATCAAACCTCTCTGTCACCAGTCTTGTTGTGTGTATTGGTGCATTATCATCCTGATATACAGCAACGCCTTCAGGATACAATGTTTAAACCATTGGGTGCACATGGTCCTCCAGAATCTTTTGGTAGTCATTGGCAGTGACACGCCCATATAGCACAAGTATTGGGCCTTGGGAATGCCATGATAATGCAGCCCAAACCATCACTGATCTACCCCCATGCTTCACTCTGGGCAAGCAACAGTCTAGGAGGTACGCTTCCTTGGGTCTTCTACAAACTGTAACTCTCCTGGATGTGGGAAAGACAGTGAAGGTGAGATGCACACCAACAATTTGTCCTCTTTTGAACTCTGATATGTCACCCATAATGTTATGTGCAAAACTGTGCTATTACACTACTAATTAAACCTTCACACTCTGCTCTTACTGGTGGAATGTGTAATCAATGAAGATCGGCCACAAGGCTGGTCCAATTTAGCCATGAACCCTCCAACACTAAATTGGCCAGTGTTTCAGGTTCATGGTCCAACCCTCTGTATATACAGTATTAGTAAAGAACTAAAAGAAGTAAATGTCCGATGAAAGCCATGACAAACAAAAGAAATTCTGTGCATCACACAGTTTTTTTTTTTTCTCACAGCCTTGATGAAACCTTTGAATGATACATGCAGTGATAAATGCATGCAATTATTTGTTTATTTAACAATAATTATCTATTTATTGAGGCTTTAATGCTAATACATGAGTGCAGTTGTGCTACATTTGCAAGTCATTCATGTACAGTAATCACAACTGTAAGATCAGAATCAAAACTCTTGAAGTAGTTCCTAAACAACTCTCTAAATCCCCATTGATGTTTTCATTCATACCAGGAAATCCACCACTGTTGATTTGGAAATTCACTGGAAAATACTCTACTTTCTTGACATTCTGCTGGGAAACCTTGGTTCTTCCCATTCATTTGGATCTTACTTTGACACATACCAGCTGTATGAATATTGTTGCACACCACGTCCACATCTTTACTGAAAAGTATCCTTTAATGACTGTGGACTCTTTCAGCAGGATACTGTACCCGACACCAAACACTCTTCAGAAGTGATTTAATAATTATCGTATGAGGTTGAACTTAAAATGTCTTCAAACTGCAATAAGATTGAGCATCAGTTGGATAAGGTGGAAAACCAGTCTGATCCATAGAAGCCCCACATCACAACATACTGGACTTTTAAAACATCTGCTGCTAATGCATTGGTGCTTGACACCACAGCACACCTTCAGTCTCGACTTACACATTATCAGGCAGGGGGCTATAATATAGCATGAAATATTAAACATATATATAATACTGTATAAAACATGAAGAAGTCACTTAATTTATTATTCTATCTGTTGTTTTACTGTATGTAATGTCACAACATTAATGCTTCTATCTAGTTTGAAAACATGATTGTTCATAACCAGGAAAGAACATTAGACTAACCCTGTTTGTGTCTTAGGCACCATATTATCTTTAGTACAAATTTTGTTATAAATGTTTATCAGGTCTGTGTTATTATGTACAAAACCATTCAATATTTCCCATTGTAAATTAAAAAAGTAAGAAATAAATAAGATCATGTCTGTAACATGCAACATTTTACATAAAAGCCCATTTTCATATAAAAAAAAACACCCAATATAGGCTCCTTGGATTTGCATGAAAATAGAAAAGAACAAGTGTGACAAAATGAACAAGTGATAAAAAGATCATTCAAATTAGTTCCATAATAAATTGGACCATGGGTTATTTATTCATAGTTTGAATTTGACTCTTAAAATATGTGGATGAAATAAGTGTAAGGATAAAGTCTATTTTTTTAAATTGTTTTTCTGCCTTGCACAGCACACTATCTCTAAATCTCACACTATTCAAACCTATTTCTGAATTATCTTAATTGTTAATAAACAGTGCCATGAAAACCTATTTGCTCCTTCCTGATTTTTATATTTTTCATTGCATATTTGTTGCACAAATGATTGAGTTCATCAAACAAACATAAATAAATACAAAAGGCACTTTTAAAGGATTATTTCATTTATTGAGGAGAAAAGCTGTCAAAACCCACCTGGTGCTCTGTATTCCTCCCGTTCTGTGGAGGAATTTTAGCCCACTCTTCTTTCCAGACTTAGCCGGACTATCTTAATTTTGTTTTTTGAGAAGTTCAGAGGTGTTGTTGGTGGTGTGTTTGGCTTGTCCTGCTGCATAACCCAAATGCACTTGAGCTTGAGTCACAAACTTATGACTGTACATTATGCTTCAGGATTTTCTGGTTGAGCGCAGAATTTATGGTTATATCAATTATGACAAGTCGTCTACTGTAGGTCCCAAAGTGAAGACCATCTCACTACGACCACCATGTTTTTTTTTTTAATGTAACGCTGTGATATAAACACACCTTCCAAAAAGTTCAGCGAACACTCACCTTAACTAAGGCATGTGAGTTCTGCAGTTCTTTAGATGTAGTTCAGGGTTCTTTTCTGAGCTCCTGAATGGGTTGTCATTGTGCTCTTGGTAAGTCGGACACTCCTGGGATGGTTCAACACTGCTCCAACTTTTCATTGGTGGATAATGGCTCTCACTGTGGTTTGCAGGAGTCTCAAAGCCTTAAAAATGGTTTGGTAACCCTTTTCAGACTGATACATTTCAATTATTTTATTTCTCATCTGGTTCTTTAGATCAAAGCATGATGTGAGATGTTTTAGTGTGACAGTAATGACAGTAATCATGCATGGGTTTGGGAAGTGAAATTTAACTCAGCTTTCCAAAAAATGTTGCTAATCCCATTTCATTCATGATATACCAAGGGGGCAATTACTTTTTCACACAGGACCAGGTAGGTTTCTACAATTTTTTCCCTTAATGAATAAAATCATGATGTATTTACTTCTGTTATCTTTGTCTAATATTACAAATTGTATGATGATCTGAATTATTAAACTTGATGAATATGCAAAAAATAAATCAAGAAACTGCAAATACTGTACGTTTTCATGGCACTGTAGATCATTGTTAAGTCTGCCAGCTATGGGGTCATCATCCAACATTAAAGCTGACATGCAGAGTGTAGTTCTATGAAAACAAAAATGTAATTTTTATGAATATAAGTAAATTTGGTTGCTATTATAATTAAAGTTGAATTAGTTATTAACACAGTTTAACTCATTCCTCATGGTGGTTACAGCTCAGCTTGTGATCATAAGGTTGTGTGTGTGTGCATCTCGTTCCATACATAGTAGGTATAGTATGTTTTAGTTCATTTGAATTTTGCTTTTTTAGAATTTTATGGAAAGCAGCACAGGAAAAGAGGAAGAAGAGCATGAATGAGGAAGTATGTATAAATGTAAAGTTCGAGTTCCAGAGACGATAGGACACAGTAGTCATCAGATAGAGACAGAGACAACAGAGAATTTTTTTTTAACCACTAACAAGTAAGAAAGAACTTTTATTATCTCTAACAATTTTTGATTATGTATTTTTATATTTCTGTTTAATAATGAATTTTTTTTTTTTTGGACAAAACAGTGATTATACGTCATGTTTGTTTTATTTGTTGTTTAACTGATTGATTAAAGTGTTATTAGTAGCCACCTTATCCTGAATGCATGAACAATATAACAAATTTTATATATTAATTAATTGAATCAATATTAATTATAATTCGATGTTTGAATATAGTGTATTCCCAGAAGTGACAAATTAAACAAATTATTACTAGCACTCTGGAGAAATCTTATTTTGATGACCATTCATGTACAGTCAAAACATTTTATTGTATTTTTGTACCTTGCTTTGGGTAACACAATGCTCCACATTTATTTATTTTTTTAAACTATTGATAATCATAGTTAAAATTAGCCTACTTGGGAACATTGGTACATTGTATTGACCAGCTAATTGACATTATAGTAAATATGACTCTGTAAGTCATGAACAGAACAATTTTTTTTATTACCCAGTCATACATCAGCCTTGACACCTCATGAGATGAAGTACACCTGCATCAGGTTTATTTCTAATGAGCATGAGTATTTAACATCTGTTGTTTTGTGGTTGTTGGGCTCATGTCATGTTCTCGTGTTCCTCTATTCATCTACTTCTTGTTTATATGTCTCAGGTGTTTTTATTGTGGCAATTTTTACTGTATTTGTACCTGCACCCACTTTAGACTCATATTCCTGACATTTGTTAATTTCGCACAAAGGTTCACATATTTATTTTTCTAAATCCACTATTTACTATAAAATAGAGAAGATAATACGCTAAAGAGAAAAACAAAATGCTGCCGAGAATTTGTCACTGAGAGTTACATAAATGTGATGCAGGGAACATTTTGCTGTTTAGTGTGAACCCTGTCCTGCTTGTATGTTTGTTGTATCTAATCACTTAATTTGACATGATTGAAACTTGTTTATGCACCTAGTAGAATAACCAGACAGTAAGGCGTTAGAATGCAGCAGCGAGAGTCCTCACTAAAACCAGTTGATCACCCCTACGAGCACATCACCCCTATCTTATCTACACTGCATTGGCTCCCTGTGAAATTTCACATTGATTTTAAGATACTACTTTTGACATATAAAGCACTAAATGGTCTCGCGCCACAGTATCTGAGTGAACTGTTAGTGTGTTACGATCCGCCACGCCTACTTCCATCAAAGAATGCAGGCTGCCTGTCAGTACCACGTATTAGTAAAACTACAGCAGGGGGCGGAGCTTTTTCTTACAAAGCCCCAAAGTTATGGAATAGTCTTCCTATTAATGTTCGGGACTCAGACACAGTCTCTTTTTGTAAATAAATTAGCCTTAGGTAAAGGAGCAGATCTGGGGGACTCATGGACGTAGAGCATTCTGGTGAACTGGTATGTTTAGATGCTGTCCTCCCCACTCTCATTGTTCACTCAGGTTTGTTGACGGTGAGGTGATTGGTCGCTTTACATCTCAGGGAGCCCTCATGTTTGTGTTTCCTTCTGGCTCTCCCTTTTAGTTATTAGTCTTTTAGTCCCTGCTTGCACTCTGCACTAAATATACTGTACATTCACCTTATACATTATGTGACTGTGACCAGACCTAACTGTTACAGATCTGGCCATTAAGAATGCACGTTTCGAGAAAAGGGAATCTGTGAAAATGCCGTTCATTGCCTGTAGGGGGCAGTCGTGTTTCAATCTGAAGTATTGTGTGTCTACTGAAGCCAAACATGTGTTCTCTCTCTTAGGTACCGATTGACAGCAAGCGACAGAGCTCATAAACGTGTCAAGCTCAAACTTTAAATACTGATATGTATTTATTCTTCATTTTCTTCTCTCCTGCAATGATGATTCTTCTTTGACTGTGCTTTCTCCATACAGTATTATTATCATTAGTAGTAGTAGTGAAAACTACCGCTGATTAACTATCTCTGCAGTAGTTAAAACAGCTAATTAAATTCATTTGGGGATATTTCTGACAGGCAATCTACTAAATAATAATAAATAGATAAAATTACCCAGCTTTTAGAGTGTAACATAAAAATATTCCTTTCGTAAAATAGCATAGGTGAAATCATAGGTTGTGTAAAAACAATACAACAAAGCGTATGGTAAGTAAATTCTCACCCTCTTCCACTGCAGGTTTTAAAAAACAGTAACAATGTCAATTTTAGAATCTGTAGAAGCTTAGAGGTCCAGACCAAACCTCTTGCGGAGGAGCCTTTCTCTGAATTCGCCATTTTCACGGAGGTGGGCATCTCGGTTTATTCATACAGATGTAGAGTACTGTACAGTACCTATTTACAGTATATGGAATTTCATGGGGTTGTCACTGAACGATTTACCCTGACAAAGAGCAATATAAGAATAGTGCCAGCTGGCACACCTTAAATAGATGCTGAAATATAAATACTAAATATTTTTTTTCTAAACCTGTGCTACTGTTGTTTGCTTACAATATTTAATATACAATATATATATACATTATAGTTGGACACACCGCATTCAAAGAGGTTGAATTTGTATTGTGGCAAGAAAAAAGCAGCTAAGTGAAGAAAAACGAGCGGCCATCATTACTTTAAGAAATGAAGGTCAGTCAGTCTGAAAAATTGGGAAAAAACTTTGAAAGTGTCCCCAAATGCAGTCACAAAAACCAACAAGCGCTACAAAGAAACTGGCTGACATGCGGACCGCCCCAGGAAAGAAAGACCAAGAGTCACCTCTGCTGCGGAGGAGAAGTTCATCCGAGTCACAGCTCAGATCAGAGAGCAGGTCAATGCCACACAGAGTTCTAGCAGCAGACACATCTCTAGAACAACTGTTAAGAGGAGACTGTGTGAATCAGGCCTTCATGCTAGAAGATCTGCTAGGAAACCACTGCTAAGGACAGACAACAAGCAGAAGAGACGCGTTTGGGCTAAAGAACACAATAAAGAAAACTCTTTGAATGAGAAGGTGTGTCCAAACCTTTGCTCTGTACTGTATATATAATTAAATTATACAATTATATCAAGTAATTAAAAAAAAAGCTTTTATTTTTTTATGGCTTCTATGTCATTAGACTATATATATATATATATTATATTTGTGTTAAAAAATGGTTTAAGGTTAATCAATAAACACAATATATGACAAATATATCATCTCAAAGCTTTTATTTGATTTTATTTTTTATATATCCTTAATGTGTTACAATATTGGATTTGAATTTAAAAGCCACATATGTGGAATCCAACATTTTAATGGTTTGTGATCGGTGCATGGGCGTCAACTCGCACGTTCTGTAATATTCCATCGTCATTCATATTGCCGCTGTTTTACAGCCCTTTACTAAAGCATTCGCTAGTTATCAAGTTGATATACAGGTCAATCTGCATTTGAAAATGATTAAAAATAGAACCTCTCCAAGTATGAATAATCATAGTGTCACCCCATGGTTAGGAAATTCCACCCCACAGCCTGCAACAAAAAGCAAATAAGAGAAAGAATTAACGAACTTCTTAGAAAGAAAAGTTCTTTTTCAAAAGATTGAGTTTTCCTCTTAAAAAAAAAAAAACATATTACTCTTTCTTTTCAAAGACTTTGAGGGACCATTTGCCATATACCTGTCTGATATGTTCTATATTTAATAAAACTGTATTGAAACAAAATTATGTTTTCTCCTTATTTAATAACGCTTCCGGAACATTGTTGTCCACATGTTTTATGCATATGGAAAACAGTGAAACCTAAACAAACAGAAAGGACAAATAAAGGAATGTACAAAACATTAACACCTTTAACGTGTTCAAATAAGTAAAGAGTTACTGCATTATGTTTCAAGACATCATTCATTTCCATTTTTCTCCTAATTTCTCTACAAATATTTTGGCAACATACACTTATTAACTTATCAACATACACTTATCAGCAATTATCAAGAATTGTATTTCATATGAATGTCACATATGAGACACGCGCACAAACACACAAACTCTCCATGCATACAGACCTAAGGTATGAGACACGCCTGCTGGCACACAATCTCTCTGTGCAGGAATCAACTGAACAACAGCATAATACCTCATAATACACCTCAATATATAGGGATATTTAGACATAAACCCTGAATATATTTCACTTAAATATTACAGATTAAAACGAGGACAGCAGACATGCTGAGCGTCACTTCATTGTGATGTGGACAAAAGGTCTAGGAAGGAAACGGTTGTCGTTATTTTAAAAAATCGGAATATATTCTGTAAATTTGTGAATTACACTCAAAGTATCAACTCCAACTATGAAGTCTGATTTAATTAATTGAACTAAGAATGATCAGAGCTGAAAACACAAAGACTGTACATGAAGTTAACTCTTGTTATAGAAATTACTAGTAATATTTGTTGTCTGGATTTTTTTTTTTTTTATCTTCCGCTGTTGTTCTCCTCAGTTATGAGTTCAGTGTTGCACTTCATCCTGCTTTTCTCAGGTCAGTTTAAGCTTTTCTTACAATTCATGAAGCTTTTCTATTTCATTATCACACTATTCAGCTCAAGAGTAATTTCTATCCCAGCAGGACTGTGTGCTCTCACTGTAGGGGAATCTCGTCAGTTTTATGTGGTGAACACACTGCTGAACTGGACCGATGCTCAGGCGTACTGCAGAGAGAAATACACTGACCTGGCAACCATCCAGAGTGATGAAGAATTGAATACTGTAAAAGACATGCTTAATGGGAGTGGTGATGATTACTGGATAGGGATGAGGCAGATTAATAGCAATGTAAGTATTTTAATTATCTGACTGCAAGTATTGTAACACTGAATATATTTATATTCTGTTTCCTTTTAAATAACGTCACATAAATTCATAATTTAAATACAGTCAAATCCACAAGTTTTTCAAACAATGTCAAGACCATTAGCATTGTAACCATTAGCTATAACACACAAACTCACACACACACACACAAACAGTGGTATTATTGTAACCATTAGCTATAACACACAGACACACACACACACACACACAGTGGTATTATTGTAACTATTAGCTATAACACACACACACACACACACACACACACACACACACACACACACACAGAGTGGTACTATTAATTTATTCTTCCTTTATTTTGTTAGTCCTCCTGCTCAAACAGTTATAACAATAGGTTCTGGGTCTGGTCTGATCAGTCTTGTGTCTCATACGCCCACTGGGCTGATGGAGAGCCAAACAACCCTGGGACTGATAACTGTGTACAACTGCAACAAAGTAATAAATGGATCGATTCAGGCTGCCACTGGCCTGGCAAATTTGTCTGCTATAAAAGTGAGTAATGTAACAGAACATTTGTAATAGATTTACTTCACAGGTTTCGTTATTTCTCCTTAAGAGCTTGTAGGTGGAGCTGCTGGAACAGAGATTCAAATTGTCCATCGACTTTTATGCAGCTGAAAAATGGATTCGAGATCAGATAGCCATCTTTATAAAATATACTCTTATGCTCTGTTATTTATGGCTGATTGCTTAAATCGTTTCCTTTTTATTGATTTTTTTTTTCTTTTCAAATTATACTACATATGATTTATTGTTATAAATATATTGTTTATTTACATATTTATTGTGAATCTTGCTTTTGCAGCTCCACTCATTGTGATTAAAGAACAGAAGACGTGGCGAGAAGCCCTGAGGTTCTGCAGACAGAATCATGTGGACCTGGTTTCTGTTCAGTCAGAGGAAATGCAGGACTGGGTGGGAGTAGTCACTCAAAATGTCTTCACTAATGTGACATCACGTGTGTGGATTGGTCTGCGTCACACCTGCGCACTGGGCTTCTGGTACTGGGTGACAGGAGAGACCATCTGCTACCAGAACTGGGCTCCAGGTAACGGGACCGAAGAGGAAGACTGTGGTGATGTGGAGAGAACCGGAGTGATGCTGTCTGACAGTAAGAAGTGGATCAGCCTGCCAGAGACTCAAAAACTCCCCTTCATCTGTGTCACCTTCTAGTGGAGGTCAGAGATCTATAGTGTATATCTGTCTATTATTGAAATTATTTGTGGAGAAGGAAACTGGTCCATGTTCTGTTTACAGTCTACTTGAAGTGGATACATTGGGGTTCAGCTGGATCCTCACAGTTCAGGATCAGACTTTTCTTTCTCATCATGATTCTACTCCAACAATCTATATAGAACTGTCTGAATAATGTTAAGTTTCTTTACAGCATCGCTCATAGTTTCACCTCCAAAATAACTATTATTGGTTTTACTGTTAGCGACTTATTATTACTAGAATAAATTGATGCTTTCCTTTTGATCTCATGGATAAATATTAGATTATCAGTAATGCCTTGGTTAGCTGTTTCATGGTTTATTAATATGGTCCTGTCATAGTAATTGTAATTGTAATAGTGTGTAGCATAACACATCTGTATAAGTAACTAATTATAAATATTAGTAGTGGAGTGAGCCTTCTCCATGTCTGTTTTAATTTGATGCAGTTTTACAGTAGCAGCACTGACTGCTTAATTTTTTTTTTTTTTTTACAATCAGACAATGTGTGTTTGGGCTTAACCAAAAGAAAGAAAATACAGTTTATTTTGTGGAATAGTATTAGCTGCACAAGAAATTGCAAAATGTTACAGCTGTTTCTCAGCATCACATTAGTTAATCTGTAGATTAGTTCCAGACCGTCTGCAACACTCGTATGTATTGTAAAGCTCATCAGCACTGTTGGTTTGTTAATTGCTGTTCTTTTTCTAAACAGTTTTAAATAAATGCATTTACAGGCTACTGGCTACAATGCATATTGTGTTTATACATTTCATTTTACTTTTTATAATTATATTTAATGCTCACAGTCCATTTAGATTTTATAATGAGTTATGTTGAAAAAAGCTTGGCTAGAGATACCCGAATCAGGTATTGAGTATCACAGTCTCTATAATGTCTTTTCTCCATCACAAAATCTTAAAATCTTCTTCTTAAAATAAATTGTGGATTTTTCTTTTGAGTCCTTCATTTGGAATTAAACTGAACACACTGCTGGGAATGAACAGTTCTAAACACTGAGACAGACACAAGCAGGAGGGCAAGGTTAACTCACTGGTTAAGATCAACCGTACTGTATATAATGTACTGTAGGTTGCACTGGATAAGGGCATCTGCCTAATGACATGAATGAGATAGCATATACTTGGGCAAGCATCAGATATGAAGCTTGAGGTCTAAAAAAAGACCATGCTAATTAACATTAACATTATTTTCTTTACAGAATCCTTAGTAACTGCCTGATCAGCCTTACTGTGGCTTAAGCATCACACTGCAGTGGGATCTTGTGGGAAATACCTCCAACAAAATGCAGACAGAAACAAAAATAATACCTACGCTAGTGTGATTTAATAAATAAATAAATAAATAATAAGGCCTTATCTCTATTTAAAGTGCAAGTGATCAAGTGATGCTGCAGGTGTAGAGGAATTAGCAGAGAACAAAGTTCAACCACCATGTTGATTGTCTGGGTGGTAAGATCCATGTTTAATAATTACTCACTCAATTAAAATAATAATAATACTAAGCCATGCCTATTTTAAGTTTAAAGCCAAATGTAAATAGATAAATGAATGCAACGATGGCCAATCAGTGACAACAAGTGATTGTAATGGCTGTATTATTCTTAGCTCGACTAAGCAGGCTTTAGAATTAATAGATATTTTATTTAGCAATATCACTGTAAAAAATTATTTCATTAAATAAAGCCACATACATGCTTCTTTTCAACCTATTTTAAATACAACAGTAAGCTATTTGTGTATGCCATGTCCAGACTGGCCTCATGTTGGGACACTGATTTCACCATTTACATTAATAACACTTCATCATACACTTAAAGGTCCCATATTTTACCATTTCTTTAAAAAGTTAACACGATTATCAGATATCGTGCAAATGAACCTTCACATGATGTCAACATTGGGAGGAAATCTAATGAGCTTGTAGAAATAAAATAGAAATAGAAAAATATAGTCAGCAGAAAAATCTCAAATGAACATTTAGACACACATATAGACATACAGTGCAGACGGGTCTGAATGTCTAAAAATGCATAATGACTTTGGTGATTGACAAATTTGACAGATCTGGAAATGCTGCATAACCAAAGATGTTCAATATTTTTGTCACATATTTTGCTATATTACTTAGTTATTATATTGCAATACAACAACTTATACTGCAAGTGTCGTAAAATGCCAGAATAATGTTTATTTTTTTGTTGTTATGACATAAGAAGTAACTATGCATCAATGGTTTCTGAAAATATTGTGCATTTTTTTCCATTTCCAAGAGAGACTGTGTTAACATCATTTCAATTAAAAATAAAATTCACCAAAATCTGCTATTTATCAAGGGGTGCCCAAACTTTTGCATGAGACTGTATAAGCATGTATGAAGTACAAAGTTTGGACACATCTTCTAATTCAATGTTTGTTTGTTTTTTTCTTTAGTGATTTATTTTCTACATTCTAGAACAATACTGGAGATTAGTTAGATGGAATTAATATTTACAGTCATTTACATATGGAATTAGGTGATTAAGTAACAACAACAACAACAGTCAGTTATTTTTTGTTCTGGATCAGTTCTTGCAAGAACTGTATTGTCAAGTGCATTTGCAAAACTTGAAAAAAGGTCTCTCATGAAAACCTTCCCAGGAAAGCAAGAGCAAATCATAGCTCTGCTGCAGAGGAGAAGTTCATTTAGAGTCACCAGCCTCAGAAATCACTTCAGATTACAACCTTTATGAAGGCTTTACAGTAGCAGACACATCTCAACATTAGCTGTTTAAAGGAGGTTATTGCATATTTTGCATATCTTCAGCATTTTTTACAGTGTGGAAAGAAATACAAATCGGGAAAGACCTGATGTGTTCAAACTGTATGCATTGTAGTAGTTTTAATGCGGAGACAGTGCTCAATGCATTCTCCACAATTAATATGTAGGGTTTCAACTCTGGATTACAAGTGAATAAAATCTTTAACGATTCAAGTTAATTTGATTAAACCGAACAAAATTTATACAATTATAAATTCATACACTTAATCATCGATCCATCCAGCGTTTAGCACGATTTAGTGTAACTTACCAATTTTTTTTTTATCTTGCGGCCGACGATGATAATACAAAATCAGGTATTTACCAATTTATGAGCAAGGTAACGTAAGATCTGGGCAAATGTTTAAACTTTAACATACATGACCAAGACACATTTCTCAAACCAGAATTTATTAAACTAATCTACGATACATGAAACTACGCTACTTATTACACATACACACACACAAACACACACACACACATGCACACGCACACACAAACAGTGAGTGAAAGTTAATGGAGTTTTTCTAGCAATATTTACTAGACCTGAGAAAGTCACGAGAGCAGAGCCTTGGGTTTAATCTTACGGTTTAGTTATGAATCGCGCACCACTTTCAGGAAGGTATGAAGCTTTGTTTGTTTACTTGCGTTATGTTTCGTTCTCATCCGATGGTTCGCCTCTAGTGAAGGGAATCATGGTGTTGCTGATTGGTTGGTGCGCTGGGTTGAGGTGACGTCTTTTCGTGAAAGCCCTTGGCGGCGTGTTGGTTGCTTGGTTACCGAGGACCACACTCTGAGTCTTATTCTGCAGGCATCTTTGTTGCACAAAGGCGACGTTCAAGCGGCATCAGAGTTCAAGCCGAAGGTTCTTTGCGTGTCGAGGAGAGTGGAGTCTTCGATTGCTGGCTGGCGCAGGTCAGAAGTTCAGGCGTTGGTTGAGAGCGGAGCAAGAGAGGCGTCCGCTTGCTTCCTTCAGACAGCGTGATGTTCAAAACGTGCCGAGGCTGCTCAGACCTTCGGTTTTCAATCTCACCGTGAAGGTCTGTCCCACAGCCGTTTGTTCTAATCAGAGATTGAAAAAAGTGAATGCATTATCTAAAAATGCTACTGTATGTTCCTGATAAGTCTGTAGCCTCTTGAGAGCTGTGTGGAAAAAGATAACCAAGATCATTACAAACAGATATGGTATGTAACTTACACATATGTTTGGATGTTAAATAAATGCCAGGAAATTAGGAACTACACCGTGAAATTAGGATGGGGTTAACTGTATGCTCTTAAAATCTCCACAGTCTCATCTAGAACATGTATTTACAGCACTGTTGTAAACTGATAATCTGATTCATCTCAACCCCAGTTGCTGCACTGATTGATTTTTGAAGTAGGATTTCACATGAATACTGAACCAAGTCACTAATCAGTAATTTATTTTTTTTTTTTTTATCTTGCAGTATAATAATTGTATACATTCAATCATTTAGCCACTATTTTTATTTATTCTGATTAAACTTGTATTTGTTTATTTCCCCACCTTCATGCCAGGGTTTCTCCTCCACCTCAGAACATGATGACACTGGAGCAGGGGTGTTGTCTTCTACAACAAATAATAATAATCATATATTGTGCAGAAAAAAAATGTGCGGTTTCTTCTGATTTTGAATTAAAGTTTTCTACTGATCCATAAAAAAAGATTAATAAACAAATTCTAATTATATCCCATAAAAGTATCACAAATCTACCGCACATACAGTACCTTCTGAGAGCTTCTGTTTCTATTCAATCTCAGATTAACATAAGCAAAGGGTGATGCATTATGGACAGGAAAGGAAACAGCCTCAGATCGCACTGTTAGTTCTGTAAAATACATATATTGAAACATCAATCCATCAGTAAAACATCTCTAGTATGGGCTCATTTCTTCATTAGTGTTAAATATCTATCTTTCATCAGTGGCAGTTTCTGACCATACAATAGGTGTTTGGGAACATTCAGACCTGTGTGTGTGTGTGTGTGTGTGTGTGCGCGTGTGTTTCTCTCCCAATATGCATTCATGTCAGAGCCAATCGTGTGATAAGTAGAGAAAAGTAAAACCACACACAACAGGTTGTTTCATTCAAACCCTCAAGACCCTATTGTCAGCACTGTGGGCCTCATTTAGCTCAACAACTGGACTGTTAGTAGTAATAATAATAATAAGAAGAAGAAGATGTGAAAAAAAGAAAATTAAAGATAATGTGATAATACAAAGAAATGTCATTTTAAAACGTAAAAGTCATAGTTGACAATCACATCATGTAGTTTATATCATGACCTATTATGTATGTAGTTTGTCCGATAAATTAATAAAAAAAATCCCAAGAGCAACTAGAACAAGCTGGCCTACTTTTGCTCCAGGTTCTGAGATATTCTCCACTTCAGGCACATGATGTCCATCAGCCTCCTGCTTTACAGGTAGGTGGTGTCCTCCACCCTCAGCAGTCTCTGCACCCACACATTTACTCCGATGATCCACAAATCAGTTCTTCTTCTCCAGTAACTTGCAACATTTGTTTCTTTAAATTATCATCATATGATGAGATTTCTCTAGTGTCCTTCAGTCTGTCAGACAGTTTTGATTTAAGTCACAATTAAACCGGCCTGGCGGTAATCAGTCGGTAATCAGCGTTAATCGCCACTGGCAGTAATCAGTGGCAAGTGACATTTATCACTCATGTTGCTAATCACAGTTCATTCAATTACTTTTTCACATAGGACCGGGTAGGTTTAGATAACTTTTTCCCCTTAATAAATAAAATCAACATTTAAAAACTACATTTTGTATTTCCTCAGGTTATCTTGCATAATATTTAAATGTCTTTGATCATCTATATCATTTAAATGTGACAAATATGCAAAAGAATGAAAATAAAATGGTACAAATCCTTTTCATGGCACTATAGATCATTGTTAAGGCTCTCAGCTATATGTATGCATCAGAATTCAACAATTTTTAAAATTATAATTACATAAAATTCACATAGCTTTTAACACAGTTTAACTCATTCTTTATCTGGGTGATAGCATTGGGTTTGTGATCGTGAGATAGGGAGTGTGCACCTCTGTGCAGGGGCCAGGAAACAACCACAAGCAAGTTGGTCACAGACATCGGGGCTATACCTGTATACTCAGTATAAGGAAAGGATCTTTTATCATCTTTAACAATATTTTTGTCATGTGCTTTTTTTTTAAATAATTCATTTCTTAAAATATTATAATTCAAATATATATTCTTGAACAAAACTATGATTATATGTTATGTTTGTTTGCTTGTTGATTAACTGATTAAAGTTAAATTAAAGTGTTATTATTAGCCACTTTGACCTGAGTCCAAGAAAAATAAAACTAATTTCATATATTTGAATCTAGTGTGTTGCTAGTATTGACAAAGTGAACAAATTATTACTAGCACTCAGGAGAAAACTGATTTTTAATTCAATTCAATTCATTCATATAGCGCTTTTAACAATTGCCATTGTCACAAATCAGGTTTACACAATAAAAAGAAATTATGGAAGTTTATATGAAATGTGAATGTGTATGAATCAAAATGATAAGATTGTTCCTGATGAGCAAGCTGAGGACAACAATGGCAAGAAAAAACTCCCTGAAAACCTTGAAAAAGAACTTGAGAAGAACCAGACTCAACAGGGAATCCATATTAATTTGGGTGAAACAGAAAGCAGTAATTGATCTGCGGTCATACTGTGTGTTTGGAGGCTGGAAGTTCAATAAAGTGGAACCTTGGATTACGAACATAATTAATTCCAGAAGGGCTCATATTTCAAAACACTTGTAAACCAAATCGAATTTTCCCATAAGAAATGATGGAAACTTAAATTATTTGTTACACAGCCCAAAACATAAATACATAAAAATATTTAATACAAAATATAAATAAAAAAACCATTACCTGTAAAAGGAAAAATAAATCCAGATACACAAGTGTTTCTATTTGTGCCCGCAGGTGCTGTGTATGTATGTGTGTGTTTCTGTAAAGCTAAAGTAAAGAGAGAGAAGGAATAAGCCCCTCCCCTCTCCCTCTTCTCGTCTTACAGTTTCCCTTCCTCCACTCTTATTTGAGTTTCACATACACGCATCACACAACGAAAACACTGTTTTAGCGGAAAAAAAACAAGAAATCTCTCTAACGACACTCAATTGAGCAACACATTAACAGAATCACTATTGTAAAGTAAAAATAAAACAAATTGACCTTCACTTTACCTTCGAAAAAAAATCGAGAAAGAACAGTGTTTCTGTGTAGAGCAGAGTGTGTGTGCGTGTGTGTGTGTGTGAGAAGTGGTACGGTGTCAAATGACAAGCAGGCACACAGACACAAAGTGCCGGCTGACACACAAAGAGAGAAAATAGATCTTTACCTTCTCTAATGAGACTTGCTTTTGCTTTACACGTGTGTTAATGGTGATTATACCAGTGAGAGACGCACACTAAGACCCAGCAGGGGAGATGATTACCCACAAGGCCGCCACACAAAAGAGAGAAAAATCATTGGCTCAGTTGTAATCACGTGACACTCGGCGTCAAAAAAATGAACGCATGCGTCATACATTATACTCGTACTCGTAAACCAAATAAAAATTTATTACAAATTTTTGCTCATCTTGCAGAACATTCGCAAACCGCGTTAATCGAATCCGAAGTTCCACTGTATAACAGTTGATGTCTTTAAGTTAAAATGGAGTTCAGCTTGTTATTGGAGGATCAGGAAAATTCCAGTCCTGAACAATTGAGCGACTGCAGTCACAAGTCCTCAGAGAACACCTGTCAGTATCAGCCGAGGTCAGAACCGTGTTCATGGTAAAGTAGAACCATCCACAATCACCACACTCATCCCAGACAGACCACATGAGGCATCTATGCGACGGGATCTCCAACCAGGCCGAGTCAGACCGGTCCAGAGAGCAGTAGGTGTCTAGATCAGTGGCTGCTCAGGAGTGACATGTGTAGTTTGACACAGAGACAGGAAGAGGGAAAGAGGCAGGGAGAGAAGAAGAAACAATATCAGACTTATTTAAATATTTTCATGTGTCTGGTATTATTTACATATTTACAGTGTTTTTTTTATATTATTATTTATTGTTTTTTTAAGGGAAAAAGCTTTCCCACTAAGCCTACCACCCCTTTCCCCACCATTAACCCCGCAGAGTCTTAGAGTCACCTTAAACAAGTCTTAGATTAGATTTTTTGTCCATTGTTTTACAGTCCTGTTTAAAGTTTATAAGTTGGTTTAGCTGCTGCCCATTTTCGCTTTCTCCTGTGCGGCAGTGGTTTGTTTTTTGTTACTTATTACATTGTTTTTTTGCATTAAAAAATGGTTAATTTTCTCCTTAATGTTGTGCTGTACATCTTCAGTGGATATGTTGGATATGTTAGGGACGGGGTCTCTGTCAGCACTGACTTCTCTAAGGATATTGGTCTGGTGCAAATATTTTACATTTGCACCAGACCATTTAAAGCTTTATAAGTCCTTATAAAATCAAAGCAAAATTTCACAGGGAGCCAATGCAGTGTAGATAAGATAAGGGTGATGTGCTCGTATCTTCTGGTTCTTATGAGGGCTCTGGCTGCCACATTCTGTACTAACTAAAGCTTGTTTATACACCTAGTTGAACAACCAGACAGTAAGGCATTACAATAGTCCAACCTAGAGGTGATAAAAGCATGAACTAGTTTTTCTGCATCGTTTATTGACAATATATTTCTTATCTTGGAAATATTTCTAAGGTGAAAGAATGCTATCTTGTTAATATTATCTACATGTGCTTCAAATGAAAGACTGGAATCTATAATCACTCCAAGGTCTTTCACTGTTGCACTTGATAGAACAGAAAGATCATTTAACGTTACAGTTACAAAAAGCATTTTGATTACTATTCATGTTAATTATTAAAAAAAAAAAAAACATTTCATTTCATTTTTGTACCTTGCATTGGGTAACACAATGCATTATGTGTATTTTAAAATCCATCATAGTCATAGTCACAAACAGCCTGTTAGGGAACTTTGATACATGAGTATTGACTGCAGCTAACTCATTTGCATAATATCTGTAAACATGATTCCTGATAAGTCATGAACATTACAATCTTTGTTACCCAACACCCTTGACATTCCATGCGATCAAGCACACCTCCGTCAGGTTTATTTCTAACAAAAATTTAAGCCGTCATTGTGCTCGTGGAGTAATTTTGGTCGGCCGGACACTTCTGGGAAGGTTTACCACTGTTCCACATTTTCTCCATGAAGTTGACTTAGCTTGTACTGTAACTCAGTTTAACTTAGTCTTTATCAAGGTGATAGCGTTTGTTTTATAATGGTTGGGAGTGTGCACCTCTGTCCAGGCGCCAGGAAACAACCACAAACGAGTTGGTCACATACTGTACATAGTGGGTATAGTGTGTCCAAGTTTATTTACATTTTGTTTTGTTTTTTTATGAAACGTCATGGAAAGCAGCACAGGAAGAAGAGCAAACCAGAATATGGAATGAATAAGAATATGCATACCAGAGACAACAGGATGCAAAAGTCATCAGATAGAGACCGAGACAACAGAGCATCTGTATACTCAGTAACAGGAAAGGAAAATATTTTATTATCTCTAACAATTTTTTGGTCATGTGTATTATATATTTTTTTAAGTAATTCAGTTCTTAAAACAAAATTATTGAACAAAACTGTGATTACATGTCATGTTTGTTTGTTGATTAACTGATTTATTAAAGTGTTATTATTAGCCTTTGTCCTAAGTGCAAGAATAATTACTACCTCTTCAGTGGATATGTTAGGGGCAGGGGCAGTGTTAGGGGCGGGGTCGCTGTCAGTGCTGACTTTTGTAAGTTGTAACCTGGTTGTCCAGGTTAGAATGCTAACCTGGTGATATTATTTACATGAGCTTCAAATGAAAGGCTGGAATTAAAGTAAAGGGACCACACCAAAGGATTTCACTGTTGCACTAGGTAGTACAGAAAGGCCATTTAAAGTTACAGCGTGATCGAAAACCTTGCTTCTAGATGCATGTGGTCCTATGATAGAATTTCTGTCTCTTCAGGATTAAGTTAATTAGTATCCAGTCTCTTATATCCTTTATACATTGCTCAACTTTATTAAGATGGTTTTTCTCATCTTATTTTGATGAGACATATAACTGAGTGTCGTCAGCATAACAATGAAAACTAATACCATGCTTACGGATTATGTTGCCCAGAGGAAGCATGTAAAAAGAAAAAAAGCAGTGGGCCTAAAACCGAACCCTGTGGTACACCAAACTCCACTAGAGAATATGCAGAATAATCACCATTTAAATCGACATACTGATAAAGATCAGTCAAATAGCATCTGAGCCAGGAGAGGCCTGTTCCCCTAATTCCTACTACATTTTCTAATCTGTGAAGGGGAATCCTATGATCAATGATTTTAAAAGCTGCACTGAGGCTCAGTAACATAAGCATAGTGATGCAACCCTGCTCAGAGGCCAATAGGAGGATTTACTACTTTAACAAGTGCTGTCTCTGTGCTGTGATGAGGCCTAAATCCTGACTGATACAGTTTGTGTATGTTATTTCTATGTAGATATGAGCATAGTTGCTGTGCTACTATCTTTTCCTGAATCTTAGAGCTAAAGGGGAGGTTTGATATAATTGGACATTGATATAATGTCCAATTTGATATAATTGGACTGTAATTGGACAGCTGACAGGGGTTGAAGTCTGATTTCTTAATTATTGTTTTAATAACTGCTCATTTAAAAGATTTTGAAATATACCAACTGCTGAGTGAAAAATTTATTATTTTCATCTGTTATTTCTGGCACTATCTGTTTGAGAAAATGTGTTGGTATAGGATCTAATACACAGGTTGATGATTTTGAAGACATGAGTGAAATTAGTTCATTCTCTTCAAGGGTGTAAAGTATTCTAGGTTCTGAGTAACGCTACTTCCACGCTCTCTAACCTTCTCTAAAGTCTGGATGCGCTACTCTAATGCTGATATCTTCTTCGTCAGAGTGCTAACAAACACACACCTATCACAAATAAAATGATCACTAACAACGGAGGTAGAATGTCTAAACATCCTGCACTGAACAAGCTGAATATTAACCATTTTAGCATACCGGAGTCAAAGTTTTTTTGTTTGGAGCTTTTGGAGAATTCTGTTTTTCTTCCATGAAGAAACTCGACCGTTCTCCAAAAAGCGCAAAAAAACAGAAAAAAGGCGAAGCACAATAATATTAAAATGTAAACACTAGTTACTATAAATATTATTATTGTTATTAATTAATTGTTATTATTATTATTATTATTATTATTATTATTATTATTATTATTATAAATAGCTGTAGTTGCATAGAACTACAGTCTACATCTCAGCTATAATGTTGGATTCTGACACATAACTGCCAGCATTAATAATTATCTATATAAATTAACAACATGATTTATGAAAGGAAAAAAAGGAAATTATTTTCTATGGCACCACAAAAAAAACTGCTTAAACAAGGCTTAAAACTCAAAAAAAGAAAGGGGGGAGGGGAGGTTTAAATATTCAAATTGAATAATTAAGCTGTTACCTTTTATAACAGATATAATTAATTAATACAGTATACAGAATAATTAAGCTAGGTCCTTTTATAACTTTTAAACAAAATATTTACTATCAAAGTGTGTGCCATTCTCATTTCGTTATCCGCATCTTTATGGAAAACAGCACATTAAAAAGAGGAACAATGAAATAGGCATACAACAGAGCATTTTTACAGTCAGTAACAGGTAAGAATAAATTCTTTTTTTCTCAGGTCAGATTCTTCTTCTTCTACTTCTTATAATTAAGTTTAAACTAACTTCTTGTTGGCCCTTTTTAACTAATGAAAGAGAAAACAGTAAGTAAATAAAATAAACAGTAAGTAAATTTTACAGTTAT
>QMIH01001285.1:34707-46445 GCA_003987875.1 Clarias batrachus
AAAAGAAAATGAAGCTAACACAGACGTGCCATAGTGAACAGTTCCTTGAATGACCACTATGAGCTGGCAACAAATTTGAGTTGACCCCAATGGACCCCATGTTAAAATTCCCAACTTATAAACCAAAATGTATGCAGCCTGTTACTAAAAAAAAAAAAAACAGTTTTGGCCTTCATAGTGCATGCGGTTGGGGATTTGGAACTCATTAGTTGAACTTGATTTAAGTCATAAAATGATGCATAATTAGGAATGTCAGCTGCATTGCAGGGTTGCCCAGTGATGGATTGACACCCCACCTTGCTCTTTAGAAAACACATGTACTGTATGTATCTAGTTAAGAGCCCAGTTATTTTAATACAGTATAGTGGCGTGAAGTAAAGCTTGGAGGCAAGTTAAAGAAGTTTTGATGTAATGTCATACTGCATGCATAAAGATAATCTTAAGTAATTAAAGCACATGTTGTGTTATTTACTTTTGAGAAACCTGTCCCTATGTCTCAGTCATATCTTGCTAATAATGTCAGTTGTTGTTCTGTAAAATATTTGCATATTTGTCATACAAATGATTGAGATCATCAAACAAACGTGAATATATTTAATTAAACCTGAATCAGATTTAAGCCTGGTCTTTGAGCCGGACTTATCTTGAAATCTAACTCAGCTTTCCAAAAGATTTTGTGAATTCCATCTCATTCATGAGGGGGGCAATTACTTTTTCACACAGGACCAGGTAGGTTTCCACAGATTTTTTTTCCTTAATGAATGAAATCATCATATATTTACTTGGGATATCTTTGTGAAATATAAACAACTGTATGATCTGAATTATTAAACGTGATGAATATGCAATAAATAAATAAATAAATAAATACATAAATCAGGAAACTGCAAATACTTTTTCATGGCACTGTAGATTTTTGTTAAGGCTGTCAGCTATGGGGTCAGAATCCCACTTTATAGCTGAGATGCAGAGTGCAGTTCTATGGAAAAAATAATAATTTTTAAAAATATTTGTTTGTTTTTAAAATTAAAGTTTAATTAGTTATTAATACAGTTGAACTAATTCCACATGGTGGTCAGCTTGTGGGCATAAGATTGAATTTATTAACCTCAGTCCGGGGGACAGGTAACAACCATGGGCGAGCTGGTCACACACATAGTAGGTAGAGAGTCTAAGTTCATCTGTATTTCATTGTTTGGAACGTTATGGAAAGCAGCACAGGAAACAAGGAAGAAGAGCAGCAACGAGGAAATATGTATAAATGTAAAGCTCAAGTTCTAGAGACGACAGAACACAGAAGTCATCAGATAAAAACTGAGACAAAAGAGCATTTTCTAATCACTAACAAGTAAGAAAAATCTTTTATTATCTCTAACAATTATTGGTTATGTATTTTTACATTTCTGTTTAATAATTAATTTCTTTAAAAAATGTTTTTGCACAAAACCGTGATTATACATCATGTTTGTTTTATTTGTTACCTAATTGATTGATTAAAGTGTTATTAGTAGCCAGTTTAACCTAAATGCATGAACAATAAAACTAATTTCATATATTTATTAATTGAATTGATAATAATTTAAATGAGATATTTTAATCTAGCGTATTTCCAGAAGTGACAAATTAAACAAATCATTACTAGCACTCATAAGAAAACTTACTTAGATGACCATTCTTGTACATTATATTTATATACATATATTTATTTATTTTTATATNTTTATATGTATATATATATATATATATATTAATATACAGAATATTTTATATTCTGTAAGGGAACATTGGAACATTGTATTGACTGCAGCTAACTAATTTAAATTATAATAAATATGACTCTGTAAGTCATGAACAGAACATGACTATATTACTATAGTATGTATATGTACATACAGTATGAGAGACACTTTCATAATGGTGCTTGATGGGTTTTGCAAATCCACTTGACAGTTCTTGTAAGAATTGTTCCATAAAGGCTGACCTCCTGTCTTAAAATAACAAGGACATACACAAATATCTATCACAAACAAGCAAAATGCGAGATGGAAAGGGACAGGGCAGGAGTAGGTAACAGAAAAATACAGAAATAAATTAGCATGCCATGTAATCTAATATTAGTATATGAGGATGTTGTACCTTTTTTGGCCACGTGCAAAAATGTATTACTAGCCTACATTATAAAACCATATACCARAAAATGGCGTCATTCTTAAGTAATATAAATAGTTCGACCTATACATGATCCATGACATGATTTTTCTCTTGTGTGGAGAGGAGGAGGGCAGGACTGCAGACCCATAACAGCTCTGGGGGGCGGGATCTCAATGGGTAGACAATGGGTGTGTGGGAGGGTGTTAAAGTGCTAAGTAGTACGAGCCTGTAACAGCGTTAAACCTTTAATTTGGGAAAAAGGAGACGATAAATGTAAGAAAAAAGTTCCTTGTCAGATTTTTCAATCAAGCGACCACTTTATTTTAAAACAAACCCAAAAAATCCAACCCGTGATGAAGTATATTTTCAAGCGACTTCAAAGAAAAAGAAGCCCAAAGTCACGTATTATAATCGGGTTTCAGGTTCCTCCATGGTGATAAGCGCCATCTAGTGATATGTTTGACATTGTTCACAGTTGAGCAGAACACAATGAATTTAACATTTATCATTTTAGAAAACATAAAATAAATGTAAAACAAATGGGGTGACTTATTTTAACTGCTACACCTTATAAACCGTACCACAATAAACTATATAACTATTGTTTTTAGCTGTCTAAACTGCATATTATTTATTTTATGCACATTAATTTTTTACCTTTTACACCCGCATCTGTCATTAACCATCAATAACAACAAAGGAAACAGGAATAACACATGATCATCACTGTTAAAC
Source organism: Clarias batrachus (assembly GCA_003987875.1). NCBI lineage: Eukaryota > Metazoa > Chordata > Actinopteri > Siluriformes > Clariidae > Clarias > Clarias batrachus. The sequence continues at coordinate 37,594 of QMIH01001285.1, forward strand.
TGACATCATAGCAAATCCATTTAGATATAATTAATGATGATTGGACATATACTTCCTTTAATATTGGTAAATGTCTTTTGGCAGCATACAAAGTGTTGGTGTTAAAACACATGCTAGAGTGCATGAGCAATAATAGGCAAGTTGATGTCTCTCTGTCTCATTCTCTTGAAACATTGCGTTTTCTTAGACCACTAAATATTCATAGTTCTATAAGCAATATTTAGGAAGCAGAATTATACACACAAATAGCAATCCTCAAAAAAAAATTCCTTGTCATGTCCTTGTACACGTTGTTCTCACATGAAAAATGGTGATACTTCCTGACATGAGCACACACACACACACTCACAGCATTGGGTAGCCAGTAGAGCAAATGCAGAGAAGTGTCGCCGTCTATCATGGAGAATAGGAGCAACACAGGCGACATTGTTCGACCCGACATCAGAGCACTGAGAAAAGGTTACCAAAATTTGGCAGACAAAGTAGTTTTATCTGGGATGTTATTCTTCTTACTGATTATTTGTCCCATCATAACTGTACAACAGAAATGTGAAGCGATCAGACATCTGCGTTTGAATGATTTGTGTGAAATCACGACATTATTCTGAATCATTTATTAAAGCTTGTGTCCTTCCTGTCAAAACTGAGCATTAACTAAACTAACAATAACCACATCTAAAAACACTCATAGACTGTACATGAACTTAACTCTTGTAATAGGAATTCTAGTAATATTTGTTGTCTGGATTTGATTTTTTTCTCTTTCTCTGTTGTTCTCCACAGTTATGGGTTCAGTGTTGCACTTCATCCTGCTTTTCTCAGGTCAGTTTAAGCTTTTCTTACAATTCATGAAGCTTTTCTATTTCATTATTGCACTATTCAGCTCAAGAGTAATTTCTATCCCAGCAGGACTGTGTGCTCTCACTGTAGGAGGATCTCGTCAGTTTTATGTGGTGAACACACTGCTGAACTGGACCGATGCTCAGGCGTACTGCAGAGAGAAATACACTGACCTGGCAACCATTCAGAGTGATGAAGAATTGAATACTGTAAAAGACATGCTTAATGGGAGTGGTGATGATTTCTGGATAGGGATGAGGCAGATTAATAGCAATGTAAGTATTTTAATTATCTGACTGCAAGTATTGTAACACTCAATACATTTATATTCTGTTTCCTTTTAAATAACTTTGCATAAATTCATAATTTAAATACAGTCAATTCCAAAAAAGCAATAGCAGATGCATATATGTAAGGACAGAGAAGATTCTTCTAAAGTTATTAAATGTGTTTACAGTGAAAAATAGGTTTTATGCCTAAACACCTCTACCTTACACTTGAAATCTATAACTTTATATGTTTGGAGATTAAGTTCAACAATATCAAGAACATTGTAATAACCATTAACTAACACACACACACACACACACACACACACACACACACACACACACACACACACACACAGAGTGGTACTATTAATTTATTCTTCCTTTATTTTGTTAGTGCTGCTGCTCAGCCAGTTATAACAATATGTTCTGGGTCTGGTCTGATCAGTCTTGTGTCTCATACGCCCACTGGGATGATGGAGAGCCAAACAACCCTGGGACTGATAACTGTGTACAACTGCAACACAGTAATAAATGGATTGATTCAGGCTGCCACTGGCCTCTCAAATTTGTCTGCTATAAAAGTGAGTAATGTAACAGAACATTTGTAATAGATTTACTTCACATGTTTAGTTATTTCTCTTTAACAGCTTGTAGTTGGAGCTGCTGGAACAGAGATTTAAATTCAAATTCAAAATTATGCAGCYGAAATATGGACTTTTAAAAATATACTTTCATACTCTGTTATTTATGACTAATTGCTTGAATCTAAAACTTTTTATTTATTTGCAAATTTTATATATTTATATATAGTTTTATATATGTATTTCTTATATAGTTATAACTAAATTATTTATTTAGTTATTTATTGTGATTCTTGCTTTTACAGAGAGAACTCCACTGATTGTGATTAAAGAGGAGATGGCGTGGCGAGACGCTTTGAGGTTCTGCAGACAGAATCATGTGGACCTGGTTTCTGTTCAGTCAGAGGAAATGCAAGACTGGGTGAGAGTAGTCACTCAAAATGCCTTCACTAATGTGACATCACATGTGTGGATTGGTCTGCGTCACACCTGCGCTCAGGGCTTCTGGTTCTGGGTGGCAGGAGAACCCATCTGCTACCAGAACTGGGCTCCAGGTAACGGGACCGAAGAGGAAGACTGTGGTGATCGGGAGAGAACCGGAGCGATGCTGTCTGACAGTAAGAAGTGGATCAGCCTGCCAGAGACTCAAAAACTCCCCTTCATCTGTGTCACCTTCTAGTRGAGGTCAGARATCTGTACATTTGTCTATTAYTTAACTCATTAATTGATAAATTGAACTGATTCATGTTCTTTATTAGGATACTAGAAGTGGACACATTGGGGTTCAGCTGGATGCTCACAGTTCAGAACCAGACTTTTCTTTCTCAACATGATTCTACTCCARTTTATTGATATGCAAGTACAATCATCTTTAAAGAAACATATTTAAAATTTTAATTTTCGTTACAGCATCGCTCATAGTTTAACCTCTAAAATAGCTATTATTGGTTTTACTGTTAACGACTGATTATTACTAGAATAAATTGATACTTTCCTTTTGATCACATGGGTTATATTATATTATCAGTAATGCTTTGGTTAACTGTTTCATGTTTTATTAATATGGACCTGTCATAGTAATAGTGACATTGTAATCATGTGTAGCGTGACAAATCTATCTAACTATTTCTAAATATTAACCAACAGTAGTGGAGTGAGCCTTCTCCATATCTGTTTYATTTTGATGTTTCTTGCAGTTTTACAATAGCAGCACTGACAGCTGTATCAGACAATATGTGTTTCCAAGAAAGAAAATACAGTTTATTTTGTGGGGTAATATTAGCTGTACAAGAACTTTTGTGCAGCTAAAAATGTTAAAGCTATTACAATTACTATTATTATTATTATTAATATTATTATTATTAAAACATTAGTTATTATGTGGCTTAGTTATAGACTGCAACAAATAGATTGTAAAGCTCATCAGCACTGTTGGTTTGTTAACTGCTGATCTTTTTCTAAAATARATAGATTAATAAATATTTTTACTGGATACGATGCATAATGTGTGTGTGTACATTTCTTTTTACATTTTAGAATTATATTTAACACTCACAGTCCATGTAGATTTTGTAWTCAGTTATGCGGACAAAAGCTTATATAACTACAGAGTCATAAATYAGGATATGGATAAGTGTTTTCTCTTAAAACGTTGAATCCTGATAATCAGGTTAATCTCAACCCCAGTTGCTGATCGATTTTTGAAGTAGTTCACATGAATTCTGAAGTCACTCATCAGTAATTTAACTTCTTYTTTAAACCTTGAAGCATAATTGCATACATACCATCATTGTTTCAATGATTGAGTTTATTTTTATAAACTTTATATGTTTATTTCTGTCCCGACCTTTATGCCATGGTTTCTCCTCCTCCTCAGAACATGATATATTTAAAATCTAATAATAAAAACAACAACAACAACAACAATAATAATAATAATAATAATAATAATAATAATAATAATAATAATAACAATTAGATGTTGTGCAGCAAAAGTTTCTTCTGATTTTGAATTAAACTTTTCGACTGATCCGTAAGAAATCATTAATAAACTAGTTCACAATTAATAAACTAATATCACAAATCTATTTCTATTCAAACTTGGATTGTGTGTTTGTTACAGTACAACTCTGAAATATACGACACTGACCGTTTACAGACACAAAACTCCTAAACTCATCTGTTACAAGGACAAATTGCAAAATTACGCCCATGAATGTAGTGTGTTACACCACTGTCAAAAATACGCCATCAAGGCCACATGCACAGGCATTACTAACCGAGGGAAGAGGAATCGATTTGCCGCATGAACCCCATCGCTGTTTTAAACTCCTAAAATCCAACCATAACAGCTAAACTTTCAAACTATCAGTAGTTTCATGTGCTTAAGCCTGACCTCCTTTTCAAGAACAAGTGCTGGCTGACTCATCTGCTCCTCCACATCCTCTGTAATAGCCGAGTTAATTGGGTCTGACTCTTCGTTTAACAGGAAGCGATTCTTTTCCACTAATTTACTGCATTTTGTTCAGTGGAAATGTGACATAGTCTTGCAGCTCAAACTGCATATCCTGAAGGAAAGTATTCCAAATGAATTACTAAAGGTTATGAATAATGCATAATTATAAGGAGGAAGAAATATTCCCTGCCACATGCAGCATGTGCACCAGACTGTTGCTTGCATTTAAATTTGATCGCCCTCTTTTCATGAGCTTTAAGGTGCTTCCTCACTTTACAGTTGGTTTAAGAATCTCAGACTTGCTGCACTGGACACATTTAGTCAGCTGAATTGCTCATCCATTTTGGATTGTAACATGCAGCTGGAAGAGAAAGAAGAACAGAAGAAACAGACCCAGGATTGTAGTATATATTGAATTAAAGTATGAATGAATGTCATCTGTATCATCAGCAGTGATTCAGGCTTGATATGGTGGTTGATCAATAAGAAATACATAAATAAAGAGACAAAAGCCACAAATACTGTATATGATGATACTTAAAGGTTACAGAGTCACAGCTCTTTAAAACTTAAGAAGATTTAAGAAAAAAAACACACACTGATACTCAACATCCATTCCTACAGTTGAAGAGACGTGCTCCCTGGTGTGTCCAGCAGAGGATTTGGTTGTGACTCTCTAGGTTCCATACTCATGTCTTCTCAGGGAGTTTTTCCTTGCCACATGGTATCTGCCATGCTTACTATGAATACATTCATCCAGATTTCCAGTAAATATGTTCAGTGTTTAAAGCGCTATTAAATATAACCGAACTTAAACTAAATGTTAGGGGAATTCTGGCTCCTGGACAATTCGACTGCAGCCATTTAAAACCTCCAGATTTGTCAGATATGGGTGGAATTACAAAAGATATAGATGATGGTTTAAAAAAAAAAATTAAATATAACTTTCTTCTTTTTTCTGAACTGTCAACGTTGTGAACTATGAAAAACTAGAAATATGAACAGACAAAAGAAGTATCAAGTCTGACATTGAAACTGAAAATAAATACATACATAAATAAATGACACCATATGGCCAATAGTATGTGGACACCTGAACATCCAACAGCAAATGTAGTCCTGCTTAAATCATTTTACTGTTAATATTTTTTTTTTGGAGAATGCCCTAGAGCAGTGCAGACCAAGAAGAACAAAAAGAAAGCACATTATACCTTAATTTGATTAATTGTTCTGTTTAATACTACTTTTCCAATCAATCAATCAATCTACAGTAGATTGGTGTTGAGTCAAGAACCATAATATAGCGGTACCCCAGAATTTAATCCGCTCCAGATGGTGAAACTTTGTACTGTGAAACACATTTTCCCATAGGAAACAATATAAATGCAGATAATCCGTTCCATCCACCCGACAATATTACCAATATTATCAATTTCCAACACTATGATTTATCAATGCTTTAAAAAAACAAACTGAAAGCAAGCAAAACCTTTTGTTTTACAGCAATGTACAGTAGGTGAAAAATCTGTTGTGTACAATATTTAAAATGTTGTATATGTACAGAATGTACATGTGCACCTCATTTTTTTCTTTGAAACTGATTTAATATGGGCGGCAAAGTGGTGTAGTGGTTAACACTGTCGCCTTGCACCTGCAGGTCCTGGATTCTATTCCAATGTCCAGTCTGTGTGCGTGGAGTTTGCATGTTCTCACCGTGCTTGGTGGTTTTCCTCTGGAGTACTCCGGTTTCCTCCCACAGTCCAAAGACCAGCAAATTATGTTAACTGGCGTTCCTAAATTGTCCTTAGTGTGTGAATGTTTTACAACAACTGGAATAAATAAAACAGTCACCATTGGACTCCACAGTCCCTAGTTACACCACAAAGGTTCCTAGATTGATGGATAGAAGAGATAATAAACAGCACACACATAACTGCACACATGCTCTGAAGAAAAAAACCCACATTTGACTAGAAATCTATTCAGATAGGATGTCATTAACCAGCTGCATTAATACCTTTTGCTTTGAATGAGCACCATAACCACCTTCCCATACTTGACTGCTGTTTCTGTCTGTAAAGCTAATTCAGCAAAAGTATGAGGTCACAATTGTTTCCATGATAGTTCACAAAAACGCAGAGCAAAGCTCTCAGCTTGGCAACAAAGATGACGCTGGTTTGGTAATTACCTGTACGAGAACAATGTATTGTTTTCTAGTACAGGCATGTGCACAAGTCAGATTTGTTCTTAAACAGGCAAAGTGAATCTTGTACACGAATATACAATATGAAGCATACTTATCCACTTGATGAAACCTTTGTCCCCTTTTTCAACACTGCCATCATGTGGCCATAAACCGTATTCACAAATCTCACAATGAAATGTACTGTAACTGTGTTGTCTCTGATACTGGACTGAATCTTTGAAACCGTGATGTCGACTCTTTTCTCCTGCACCCCCACACGAACACACACGTACCAGACTTTAGACATTTACTTACACACTGAAAATATTGTATATAATTGTAAATATTGGTATCTGGTGCACTGCAGTGTATTTTCTTTTTGCTGAAAATTCATAACTTGAACGTTCATAAGTCGGGGACTACCTGTACAGCCACGTGCAAGTGAGCACAAGACTAGACAATGAAATTATTTATTTGGAACGATGCAACGATCCCGACTGATTTATCTCAAAAACTTTACAGCACACTACATGACTTTTTCGTCAGACGTATTGTAGCGTCTGTTTTCATGGATTAACATCATCTGATAAAGTGTTCCAGCAATGGTTGTGTAATTTGTATTCATTGTGAGGTTGAGAGAGAGAGAGAGAGAGAGAGAGAGAGAGAGAGAGGGAGAGAGAGAGGACAATCTGTATAAAATAAATAACATCAGAAGACACACTGGCAGTTTTAGCAAGGCAGGCTTTATAAAGTGGAGCATGACCCTCGGGTCTGTGTATAAAAAAAAATGTTCGTCTGCAATACATGGAATATTAAATACAGTAACCAAATCATCCTAATAGACCAACAAGTTATAAATACAGCATTCCTCCGATATCATTAGTCCTTTACTCTAGATTGTTCATGGTCTCCTCCTCCTGAGTCAGCCCCGCCTCGTGGTGTCTCTGCTTGTGGATCTTCAGACTCACGTTGTGACTGAATGACTCTCCGCACTGTTCGCACGTGAACGGTTTCTCCCCGGTGTGGATGCGCATGTGCGACGTGAGGTTCTCCATTTGGTTAAAGGAACGCTCGCACACTTGGCATCTGAACGGCTTTTCTCCGGAGTGGATGAGTTTGTGCCTCCTCAGCCGGTTTATCCGCTTGAAGCCTTTGTCGCAGACATCGCAAACGTATTTGTGCGGGCCGCGGTGGGACCGGACGTGCTTGTTGCGTTTGTGGATGTTGCCGAACGTCTCTGGACAGTCGGGACAGCTGTAGGGCTGATCCTCCACGGGGTGAGTCTGCTCGTGTTCCAGTTTGGCGGGCTTGGTTTTGAAGACCTTCAGACAGTATTTACACGGGTGATCGTAATCCGAGTGGAGCTGCGTGTAGTGGATCTTTAATCCGCCCTCGGTGACGAACCGCTTCCCGCACTCCGGACAGACGATGAATTTGGTTTTGTGTTCACACACGTGCTCTTTCTTAGCCGTGTGAAGCTTCCCACAGTCCTGACATAATTTAAAGAACGACTTGGTCCCGTGCTCCTGTTCGACGTGGATCTGAAAACCGCCGAAGTCGTCGAACCGGACGGGTAGTGTTTCTATAGTATGTGTCTGGACAGCGTCGCCCGAGCCGCAACGAGCGCAGCAGAACGCCTTCTTGTGCCGATGGACAGAGCAGGAGCGTGAGGCCTCGCTCTGACACTCCGTGCACCACACCACCAGCTTGTCCTCCTTCTGGTCCTCGTCCACCGACTCGTTAGAGTCCGTCATCTCTTCATCTAAACGCGGCTCCCAGTCATCTGAACTGTCCTCGCTTTTAGACTTCCTCTTTCTTTTCCTTCTCGCGTCCTCTTCCTCCGAGCTCGCCTCCTCATCGTTGCTGGATAAATACGAGCCGTCCTCGTCGATGAACATCTGATCGCTTCCCTCGTTATCTGACGACACGATCTGCACCACGATCTGCTGGAGACAGAAAGTCTTTAAGGACACTTGAAGGAAAAATACAGTTTTTCACAATTTCAATATAATTATTTCTACTAAATGTATTAACAGATTGATTGGCAGGTGTGTTTCAGGTATTTAATAAGTACTTCGATTCAGGAACTCTAATGTTCATTGTCTGATTTGTCTCAGGCTGATGTTCTGTATTTCTTACAGAACTTATTTCTTAAGTCTTGAAAAATTTTAAGTTACCAAAATAACTTTACAGAGGGGACAGAGGTTTCAAATTAACTACCAAAAAACAAAACAAAAAAAACAAATCGATTCAGTTATCAATGGCGATTCTTTTGTGTGGTGATTCATGTATCGGCAAATTGACTCCAAAATAGATTTTTTAAAAACATTAATAATAGAGGTCCATCATCCACTGCCCAGAATTGTCTGGTTTTCTGTTTGAATGGCCTCGACCGGTGATCAGCCTCAGATATAAACAATTCTGTATCAATTTTTATGGCATCCTGTTATTAAACATCACGGATGTTAAAAGACTCCAATCTGCCTTTTTCTACAAACTTTGTGAAAGAATTATATATA
>QMIH01001285.1:65152-108465 GCA_003987875.1 Clarias batrachus
CCATGTCACCAAACAACACAGTGACTACCTGGAGCCCTATATATAGGCCCACTGACTGATTACAAGATTGTAGACACCTGTGATGCTAATTAGTGGACACACCTTGAATTAACATGTCCCTTTGGTCACATTATTTTCAGTATTTTCTAGGGGTACCATGATTTTTGTCCAGGCCTGTTCCATGAGTTCATTTTTTTAAATAATTCTGTTGAAGCATGGTTGAAAAGCAATGTCTGACTTTCATTGGTTAACATTCATAGAATCTTTTAAAATTATTACTTTGGTCAGATTAAAGTTATTTCTGTGACCATTGTGAGTTTTTCTTTCATTGACCGAAGGGTACCAACAATTTTGTCCACGTGTGTATTAAGTGACATCACTTTTTTTTTTCAGCATTGGTGGCTCGTGATCTGTAAAGCCTTCATCACGGCTCTAATCCAAGGTACTGTTAATTGGTGAATTTTGAGCCTGGTAACTCTAAATGAACTTCTCCTCTGAAGCAGAAATAAGTTTTGATCTGACATTCCTGGCAAGGTCTTTACGAGAGCCAGATTTATTGTGGTGTTTGATGGGTTTTGCAAATGCACTTGACAATATTCTTCTTGCAAGGACTGTCCCGGAAAGGCTGACCTCTATGTCCTAACAATTTAAGTAACGACTGACTGTTGCTGTTGTTACATAATTATCTAATTACATAATTAAAAACAAATTACTAAACAACAAAAAAATACATTTGCAAGTGATTCCAGTCTTTTGATTGGTTGTGTATATAATTTCCTAGATTCTACGAAAAAGGATACATAAGTTTAGCTTCACAGGTAATATTTTGCCTTTATTGTAAATCATTAATGACATATAACATCTCACTTAAAATGCCAAATACCACCATGATGGGAAAAACAAATCCTATAACAATGAAATAACCACATTTTATTTTGACAAAGTTAGTCTTGATTCAGATTTATTCATTATTCCTGCTGTAATACATGCTACATATTTATTCTTGCAAATTCTTTATACAGGGGACATGAAACCGGCAGTTGCATATCCCATTACAGCATTAACTCTTTCCTGTGATTCAGGCTGTATGTTTCTCAGCTCTCTCAGTTTCTGAGCAACAAAGCTCCTTCCAGTTTCCTCAGCTTGAGGGATCAAGAAGTCGAGAGCCTGAACAATGAAAGCAGAGTCTGGCTTTAAAGCAATCTCGCTCAGTTTTATAATGGCGGTGTACGCTTCTTCCACCAGATCAGCTTTTACCTTTCCAGCCCTGATGACGTCTTCTTTCAGTCTCTTCTCTATGTTTATCTTATCCACTGCCTCTTTCCTGTTGTGTTGAAGGTCCTTTTTGACATTTTCAAAGACATGTGAGTCAAACATGACATTTGATGCTGATTTATTGCTACTTTCATATTTGATTTTGAGCTCATCAAAAGTCATAGTGACATTTTTGCTGCTTGTAACATATTTGTTCCTCCCTCTTACATGCTTAGTGAAATGACATTTACCTGTGCATACAGTGCAGTACGCAAGTTTAATGACTTCACACCACAGAGCATTGGGGGAACACCAGCAGTTAAACTCATGGCAGTTCTCCTCACAGACAGTGCAAATAGTAGCCTTCCTGTCCTGAAATGAAACTCTTCTAATGGGAACTTTTTCTTTGTAATATTCTGTGACTGTAAAAGTGAAGTTTTTGTTTCTCTTAATCTTTTCTCGGTTTTCCTGAAGGACTTTCTGAATCTGAGCCAGTTCTTTAGTTTTACACACTACAAAATGAATACGGTTTTGTAGATTAGAAATACAGGCCTCAAGATGTCTGGACTCAGTCAGAACACTTTCAGTCTGCTTTAAGCTTTTTCTGTTCTGTTCTTTCAGTGAGGCAAATAAATGTTTCAAACTGCCCTCTGTTTGTTCCCAGGCTGCCTGGAGAGCTCTGTTATAATTTGGGCTTCTTTTCACAGTTTGACGATTGTTGAATAGGAAATGCTCTGGCTGATTTTCTTCATCTTTCCTGGAGGGAATCCCTGCTTTCATGATTGCATCGAGAGCATCTTCTGGAGGCATTCCATCTGAGTGAGTGACCATAATGACAATGTTGTTCTCTATGTCTTTACCAAATAAGGACAAAAGTGCATCAAATATGTATTGCTGTCTGTCAGTGAGTCGATTCTGAGATGCCTTCACTACCAGACACACTGCATCGATTTCTTTCACTCCAGTGTCACTGTGAAACAGTTTGTTCAGATTCTCAGCAATCTGTTTGTCATATTCTCTTCCCCTGGTGTCTCCATAACCTGGAGTGTCAATGATGGTAAGAGAGAATTGGTTCTCTTGGACAAAGATCTCATACACAGTGATTCTGGTTGTTTGACTTTTTGACTTATCCGAGATGGGATTATCTCCTCCTTCTTCTGTAATCTCAAACCACACTTCATCTGTAAACTTCACCCCGAGTATGTAATTTACCATGGCATTGATCAGAGTAGTTTTTCCTGTTCCAGTTTCTCCTACCATCAGTAAGATTTTGGATTGATTGTCTCGCTGTCCAAATGTCCATTTTCTTACTGATCCATTTTGTTCAAGATTCTTTCTGTCTGTGATGAGACGATATCTTGAAGGTGGACCTTCACTGATTAAGGTACTCCTCCAGATTAAATCATTTACAGGTAATGATGCCTCTTGAAATCTGGTAAATTAAATAGACATGTGTACGCATTAGATGTAAGATTGTACCAAACACCTACATTGAACAGAGGTGTTTTGTGATTTCATGTATTTGTGATAACTAACTAATTTAATATATTTCCCAAAAAATGTACACTATATTCAATATTCTTATTTAATGTGAACAGCAATTCATAATTAAATAAATAAATAAATAAATAAATAAATATATTTACACCCCTAAGTTAAATATTGTTATGAATAGAAAATAAATATTGAAGCACATAACAATTTGGCAGCTTTTTGCTCACCTAGTAGCCATAATGGCATGTGGAACTGAAGATTTCGGAGTACAGAGGACTGTAAGGTAAAGAAACCAATTATTTTTTCTAAACATTATCACTTTCATAAATGTAACTAAAATAGGAGTAAACATTTTTTTTAAATATAAAGTCAAGCCTTATAGATTACCCATAGAAGCAAATAGGCCATAATAACCAGTTTAGTCAACTTCTCTGATGACATTTATATTCTATGTTCTGGGTTACTGATTGGAAGGTTGTGGGTTCAAGACCCAGCACCAACAAGCCTGCCACTGTTCGGCCACTGAGCGAGACCCTTAACCCCATCTTCTCCAGGGGTGCTGTATCATTGCCAAACTCTGTACTCTGACCCCAGTTTCCTAGCTGGGATGTGTGAAACATTTATTTTCAATGTGCTGTAAGTTACATGTAATGAATAAATAAATATTATATTACTATTGTTTAACCCTTCTTTTAGTTCTTTTATTTATTTCTTTTCAACCAGCCTTACAATTTACTTGGCAGTTCACATTCTTCCTTCATTTATCATTTATGCATACCTTTTCAATTCCTTTTTATTATAATTTTTTTCATAACTTATTCTCTTCTATAATAATAATAATAATAATAATAATAATAATAATTAAAAATAATGAACATGCACTTCTAAGGACTGTACTGTAGTGTACACTCTATAATTGTTTTTTTTTTTCAATCTATAAAATTTTAGAGTAGATGGAACATAATGAGAAATAGTGTAATATTTAAATTTCCTAAACATTTAAGAGTAAATCAAAGCCATCTAAAATAAGAATCATTGTAAAGAGTCAAGTAACTCTGCGTAAGTCCGGAGGCTTACCTGTCAGCTCTCTCAGTTTCTGAGCAACAAATCCTCTTCCAGTTTCCTCAGCCTGAGAGATCAAGAAGTCAAGAGCATGGACCATGAAAGCAGAGTCTGGCTTTAAAGCAATCTCAAACAGTTTTATGATGCCAGTATATGCTTCTTCTACCAGATTAGCTTTCTCCTTTCTGGTCATGATCAAATCTTCGTTTAGTCTCTTCTCTATGTTTATTTTTTCTGCTTCCTCTTTCCTGTTATGTTGAAGGTCCTTTTCGACATGTTTAAGAAAATTTAAGTCAAACTTGATAGTCAGTGGTGATTTATAGCTGCTTTCATATTTGTTTTTGATCCCATTAAATGACCCCATCATATCTTTGCTGCCTGTGACATATTTGTTTCTCCCTCCTCCCTCCTGAAATGAAAAGTTTCTAGTCGGAGCTTTGTAATCTTTGTAATATTTGGCGGACGTATAAGAGAGGCTTTCATTTCTCTTAATCTTTTTCTGGTTTTCCTCAAGGGCTTTCTGACTCTGAGCCAGTTTTTTAGCTTTATACTCTACAAATTCAATACAGGCCTGAAGATGTCTGGACTCAGTCAGAACCCTCTTAGTCTGCTCCAAGCTTTTTCTGTTGTGTTCTTTCAGTGAGGCAAAGAATTTTTTTAAGCCGCACTCCGTTTGTTCCCAGGCTGTCTGGAGACTGGTGTTATAATTTGGGCTCCTTTTCACAGTTTGAAGATTGTTGAATAAGAAATATTCTGGTTGATCTTTCCTGAAGGGTATCCCTGCTTTCTTGATTGCACTGAGAGCATCGTCTGGTGGTATTCCATCTGAATGAGTGACCATAATGACAATGTTGTTTTCTAGGTCTTTACCAAATAAGGACAAAACTCCATTACTCAGATACTTAGATGCAACCAGACACACCACATCGATTTCTTTCACTCCATTGTCACTATGAAACAGTTTGTTCAGATTCTCAGCAATCTGCCTCTCATGTTTGCTTCCCCTGGTGTCTCCATAACCTGGAGTGTCAATGATGGTAAGAGAGAATTGGTTGTCTTGGACAAAGACCTCATACACAGTGATATTTGTTGTTTGACTTTTTGACCGAGCTGACATGGGATTATCTCCTCCCTCTTCTGTAATCTCAAACCACACTTCATCTGTAAACTTCACCCCGAGTATGTAATTTACCATGGCATTGATCAGTGTAGTTTTGCCTGTTCCAGTTTCTCCAACCATCAGTATGATTTTGGTTTGCCTGTCTCTCTGTCCAAATGTCCATTTTCTTACTGATCCATCTTGTTCAAGATTCTTTCTGTCTGTGATGAGACGATATTGTGCAGGTGGACCTTCACTGATTAAGTGACTCTTCTGAATTAAATCAGTTACAGTCAATGATGCCTCTTGGAATCTGGTCAATTGAATAGAGATTCACAAATATTAAATGTAATATTATGTTAAATACTGCTTGTATTGCACAAAGGTCTTTACATTGCAATAATCTAATAATTATTTATTTCCTTAAACTATACAGTATTTAAAAATCCCCCCTTTGTGTATACCCCGAAAGTCAAATAATAATATAGATACAGAATAAATATTCAAGCACATATCATTTTTGCAGCTGTTTGCTCACCGAGTAGCCATGATAGCACATGGAACTGAAGATTCCAGTCAACAGTCCTGTGAGGTCAATAAACAATCAATTATGAATACGGTACATTTTTCTTACAGTATGATCATTATGAATACCTATAGTTGGGTAAACCTGATTTTCCAAATATAAAGTCAAGCCTTATAGATTGCTCTTGGTAGTAATTAGGTTTAGTTAATAAACAGCCAGTTTAATCAACTTCTATGATGGCATTTTTGTTCTATTTAGTGTCATTCTCATTTTGTCTTGTGTTGAATTTAACAGTTTATCTCATAACTAAACTATTTATAATCATCCATCACGTATTTATGGTGAGAAGTTTTGGGGATAATATTTTCTGGATTTACTTTAAAAGACTGTCAGTTTAAAAGTAAAAAAAACTAACAAAGACAAACAAACAAAAATAAATATGCACAACCTTAAACTAGTACTATACTAACACACCTATTGATTTTATTACAGTACTTTTTAGGTAGGAGTCTACTTCACTCTACAAAAAATGCCCTAAATCTGTCAGATTGCGAGGGCATCTCCTGTCCACAGCCCACAGATTTTCAATTGATTCAGGTCCGGTCTCTAATTGGGCCATTCTAAAACTTTAATCTTCTTCCAGTTAAGCCATTCTTTTGTTAATTTGGATGGAAGCTTCGGATTGGGCGGCACGGTGGTGTAGTGGTTAGCACTGTCACCTTGCACCGCCAGGGTCCGGGTTCGATCCCCGGCCAGGCTCGATTCCCGTCTCTGTGTGCATGGAGTTTGCATGTTCTCCCCGTGGAATTATGGCCAAAAAGTTCAACCTTGGTTTCATCATACCATCTCACATTTCCCAAATTTCCCACATGTCTTTGGGAGACTTCAACTGTCTTTTGAAGCTAGGCTTGAATGTTTTTCTTCATCCTACCCCATAGCCTAGACATATTGTATTAAGAATACGAGAAATTGTGGTCACATGGACTACACAGGCAGTATTTGCCAGAACTTCCTGCCCGACCAGTTTTCCTTTCATCTTTTTATCAAGCATATTTTTGTATCCTTCTTCTTCTGAGATCCCCCTGATGCTTTGGAAGCCCTCTGTGGACCATGGCTTTTGCTATGAGTTGCAAATAAGCAAATGTCAGAAGAAGCCTACTAAAACAGCTGAACTTTATTTCTGGTTAATCAGAGATACTTTAAATGATGTGAAGTGTATAATAACTCCTGTTTAAAATGCATTAGAATGTGTTTGGCTAATTTTCTCCATAGCCACATCCCCAGTTATAATAGTGTTTACACACTTATGTAACCACATTATTTAATGTTTTATTTTTACTCCTCATGCCGCAAAATATTTCTGTTTGTTTTTTAATGAAGTTAAATTAATACAAGTTAAAAGTCACATTAAAGTTGGAAAAATCTGAAATTAAACATTAATACGTTTTACATCACAAGCAGGGAAGGGTTTAGATCTGGTTTTATGCACTTTGAAAAAGAGCCCTGCTGCCTTACAGAGTGTGTTTCACCACTGTGTACACCACCAACAGAAATAAACAAAATAAACCCCAAATGTAAAATATGTCCTGTGTATAATACATGTAAAAACTACACACATACACTTAAAAAATATCCCAAATGAAATGTTAGTACTCTCTGCTTGTCAGCTCTTTTACTGTATATCTTCATGTTTTTTTTTTTCCCCCAGCCATGACTTAAAGTCATTCCAGGAAGTTATTTCTTCACATTCTTTCTGCATGCATTTCATTCCAAGTTCTTTAAAAATATATATTTTATATATTTTTAGTTTCCTCATCTTATTTTCATTTTACATCTGGCAATTTCTGACATACCCATCATGTAATGTAAAAGTACAGTAAAGGCATTTCTATTTAACATTTACATTTTTGGCATGACTGAGTTCTGCTGTGGGGCCTCTTACTTTGTCCCAGCTTATAAAATGACACAACTGATTTTTTGGCCACATAAGAGTTATAGAAGGGATTTATTTATGGTCATATATTCTCACCCAGATGAGGAATAGGCTTCCTTTTGTTTCTGGTTCCTCTCAAGGATTCTTTTTCATTTTTCATTCTTTTTCATCTCATCTCTGGATGTTTTTCCTTGCCACCATACTACAGTATACACCTTACTACACAACTATACATCTTTTCATTCAAACTTAATTTCTAAATTAACCTAAATGTATTTAAATAACTGAATTTGTTTGAATCAAATGTAATTTACTAACAACCAACCTGTATGTTCTCTGAAATGGGGAGCTGTGTGTGTGTGTGTGTGTGTGTGTGTGTGTGTGTGTGTGTGTGTGTGTGTGTGTGTGTGTGTGTGTGTGTGTGTGTGTGTTTCAGTACCATAAACACTCACCTCACTCATCTCAATAATTCTCTATACTGCTATCCAAGGGTCTTGGGGCAGAAGGCACCGTACCCTTGGATGGGGTGCCAATCCATTGCAGGGCACACAAGCGCACATTCTTACTCACACACTACTTGGAATTTATTAACACTAATTAGCCTACTTTGCATGTTTTTGGAATGTGAGAGGGAAACCCCAAGCAGATTTTAGAATAACGCCTTTTAAAAATTACTTTTTTTATTTCTAAAACATCAAAAGCACCATTTATACACTGCTACTATTTTTACTATTATGTTTATCTTGGTAATAATTTCAACCTTGTAAGGACTTTATTCACAGCAGTGCTCTAAACTATCACATTCTGTTCAAGATGACCTGAATATATTGATATTAGATCTGCCACCTTGACAAATGAATGCTGCAAATATGATATGCTATAAGGATTATTCTATAAATAAATAAATAAATACAATAAAATAAAATATTACATATAAAGTAACGTACTTCAAGAAATTGTGTTGTAGATTTGGTCTGGACTCCTTAATAGTAGGTGTTCTTTTAAAAGCAATAAAAATTTGAGATGCAACAATATGAGAAATAAGGTAATCTTTTATTTTTTTCCTGAGCAATTAAGATCAAATAAAAGCAACCTGATATAAAACCCATGTACGTTTCAGTAAATTTGTCCCGAGGCTTACCTTTCAGCGCACCAGTAACCGTGGGAGTTTCGTATGAATGTGTCAGGTTTTGTTAATAGATTCTTAGCTGACTTGCACCAGTAGTTAACACAGATGAAGATCCAGATGCAAGCCGAGGATCACAGACAGCTGTAGGTGGCTGGGACAACAGAGCAGTGATCACTCAATAATATTTTACCCACCAAAGTAAAATATAGCTTATGATGAACACATGCACACATTCAACAGTTTTGTTAATGGGACTGGGTTTCTGTAACTGTCTCACTTGCCGTGTTAAATTCAAGCTGAGTCACATTCTCCAGCTGCCTCTGTAACAGTGCTGAGTTAAATACCAGCTTAGTCACATTCTCCAGCTGCCTCTGCTGTAGGTGCCTGGACCCTCATGCGTACCAAAATGACATATCGAGTTAAAAACATGCCACTCTGGATTTCCCGTCAAGCCCACGGAAAGTTTAACATTGCCGATAATCACACATGACCAGTATGTGCTAAAAAACAGGTTGCAGATTCAGGTTGCAACATATTTTAAAGACGGGTCCATGAACTGTAAGTAGGATTTCTTAAAATGAAAGCAAACATCTACATATGTAAAATCCTTATATTACATGGCTTTCAGCTCATGAGAACATCAGGTTTAGAGCCTGGTACTAAACAGAAAACAATTAATAGTTAGGTGGTTGTTATTGAATTCACTGAAAAAATGGCCATTAAAAGCAGCTGTTATCTCTGACTGAGCTGCTACAGGTAAGTGCTGCTGAGTGACCTGGTCACCTCCAGAGCTTTGATGAATTGAAGCCTCAGGAGCTGGAGATTTTAATATACATAGAAGTCAAATTAAGGCGGCACGGTGGTGAGGTGTTAGCACTGTCGCCTTGCACTGCCAGGGTCTGGGTTCGATCCCTGGCCAGGCTCGATTCCCGTCTCTGTGTGCATGGAGTTTGCATGTTCTCCCCGTGCTTGGTGGGTTTCCTCCGGTTTCCTCCCACAGTCCAAAGACATGTACTGTAGGTTAGGTGAATTGGCGTTCCCAAATTGCCCGTAGTGTGTGAATGAGTGAGTGTGTGTCTGTGCACTGCAATGGATTGGCACCCTGTCCAGGGAGTACCCTACCATGTGCCCTAAGTCTCCTGAGATAAGCCCCCCCTGACTCTGAATAAAGGATTAAGCGGTATAGGTGATGAGTGAGAAGTCAAATTACTTGAACCATCTACTGTGGTGCTCTAAAAAAAGCAAAAATATGGCATGGATGTGTGGTACACTATAAACTTGAAACTGTTTACTTAACTAATAGTAATTTGTGGAATTTTGCAGGGAAAATATGATTCCTGTAAAGGGCAAAACCAAAACAAAGGAACAAAGCATATTCCATGAGGTCTATCTGAACAACTGTAGGAATATAGTGATTTTGAAAATTCAAGTGATATAAACAATATATGGTCCAGCTATTGTGGGATGTTTGTGGTCTGCTACCAAAAGTAGTCCAAAAAAGGAAAAGCGGTGAACCATTGACAAAGTCATGGGCAGCCAAGATGTATTGATGTAAAAGAGATCAAAAGCTGAAAAATTAATACTATTTTCTTCACTTTTTTAAAGAAGAAACTTGTAAATTGGACCAGATTTAACTGGAATACACCATGAGGGTATCTACCTTTAAATGTAGCAAGCTTAATAAAATATAAATGTTCTCAGTTTATGTAATCCATATGAATCTAAGGAGAGATACAGTCTTTCTGCCACACTTCATTCACTGATAATGACCTGAGACAGGAYAYGCCCACAYGCTGTTCACAGGGAAACAGTCAGRGTAATCTACATACAAGGCCACGCCCCCAAACACATACACACACACACACACACACACACACACACAGTAGATCCGATAAGTTTCCTGTGCGTGTGGAAGATGTTAGGCGCTGTACAGGTTTCTGAAGCTCTACAGAATGTTCTGGACAGTGGGAGGAGTTTAGATTTACCTCAGAACAGCACAGAGTCTCCAACAGAGAATGAAGGAGGAGAATCCAGCAAGCTGTTACCATGGGTAAGTTTTTAAATCTTATATAATCCTCATTCTGATAATATAAAACTAATATTAATTTTTCCCTCATTTTCTCACAAGTTTTTGCCAGTTTATGTGAAACATTGTCATTTAATGTCACTTACATGKTTTGGTTAGCATGTAGATAACACTGCTAAATCATGCTAACATACTGCCTTCTGTAGCTTAGCACAAACAGGTCAGCTCACAGGTGGCTAAGCTAATGCCTTACAGTATGTAGATTACACATGGTTGTCAGTATCAGCTGAGGTGTAAATGTTTATAATATATTCACCCCGTTTTGGATAGATTCATGTTATGGTAGCTGTTTGGTTCAGTTTTTGGTTAACTTATGACACTGCTATCTGTAATGTTATTTAGCACAAACACTCTAGCTCCCTTTGCCTAAACATTGCAAAAGTTTGTGTTGTCTTTATGCCTGGTCAATAGTTATTGATGATTATTGACAGTAATTTTATTATCATCATGCTTATGTTTCTTTTTACTTTTTTATAAACAGTTGTGACCATGAAAAATCAGCCACCTGTTTTATAGAGACCAAATGCAAACAAGCTGGCAAGATACAGATGGACCATCACTATGTCATGGGAACCTCAACCCTCAACATTCAGGATGGATCCCTTGTATTTTTTTTAAGCGGTTGACCACACGATAAGGCTTCACCTGTGACTGCGCACAACCAGCACATGGACTGACCTCAGATGCCAGGAATGTTACCACTGCTGGTCACAGGGTCTGTGTGAATTGCGGATCAGTTTATGGTAAGCAGCCATAAACACTATGGAAATGCCAGGTATGAGATGTTCACTTGTGTCTTGAGTTAAACAAGAACTGCTTTTCGAGAGAGGCACAAAGATCTATGACTGTGTATAGGGTGTAAAAGTGGGCTTTTACAAACCTAACACCCTTTCTTCATAGTGCACTGTTCCTGTTTCCACTGTTTTACCCTGAATGTCTGTTTGCACGGCCATATTTACAGTATGCCAGAAATGTGCTTTCTGTGTATAAGATCATCTGTGTCCCTCTTCCCTCAGTCCTGGACATTTACTTTGCATTAGGTGAAAGAGGTGACATTTATATGTTTATAAGTAAGGTTACATTTATATGTTCATAAGTAAGAAAAATACACAAATGTCAGGACATGACAGAACTACTTCAGGGCCCATAAACCTGCAGACCCCTAAATAAAGAGTGAGGGCCAGGCTCACTCATTTACACTCCTGTGGTGTGAAAGTAACTGTGTGAAAGTGTCCCTGAGAGGTTGGTCTCATGTTTTGTTTTTGTTATTATTTTTTTTATCAAAATTTATTTGCTGTTCATTGTTGAATGATCATATTGTTGCAAATGTGCATATTGTATATATTGTTACATATTACACAATGTTAATATTGTTTGTGTTCGCCAATAAAGCTGATTTTATACTGATTCTGTTTAATATTTTATATTTTGGATGACAATCTTCCATGTATTCTGGCTTTTATACCATACCAACATTAGATGGGGTGCTGAACAGCATAGTATCAAGGCACTATAATGCTGGTCACCAGCATACCAGCAAAATGTATGCTGGTATGCTGTGGACCAGCATCAGTAAAGTGACCAGCATTGCAGCACCAGCATATCAGCAAAATGTATGCTGGTTACCAGCATACCAGCACCAAAACACAACATATGCTGGTATAATGGTAACCAGCTATGCTGGTTTATGCTGTTTTTTTTCAGCAGGGTATATTTGAACTTATTTCTTTTATAGAGTTGTTAATCTTTGGGAGATAATTTTCTAGAAATTGTATAAGATGAAGAGATTTGGATAAAAGGAAGGCACTTCTTTAATTAAACACAGGGAGGCTCAAATAATCTTATTTCAAGAAACACCTTCTTGTGTTAATGACGTACGATTTTGGAAATAGCAGTGGGGAGATTCTGCATATTTTTGTGGGACTAATCACTGTGCAGGGGTCACTGTTTTCATAAATAAATTGAAGGGAGACGTAGTGGAACATTTATATTCTGGTAAAGGTGGATTATAATAAACCTAAATAAAGACAATACTAAATTTATAATTTGCAATGTTGATGGACATAATAAGAATTGTTTACATTTATATACTGTATGCCTGATATTACTAGATCTAAAAAGAAAGTACACAGGTGCTTACTTATTGATTGGAGGTGACTTCGATGAAGCCCCTAATGACTTCTTAGATAGAGTCCCATAAGTCCAATGAGTAGTACTTCTAAAGTTTTTGAGTTGCTTGTTGATAAGTTTCAGGTTACTGATGTTTGGAATTTTTTTTACATCCTCACGATAAGGAACATACGTGGACAAACAATGCTCTTACATGTAAGTCATAAATTGACTTTTGGCTCTTATCTAATAATGCAGTTCAGTCTCAGACACATCTATTATTCAGATTTATCAGATGATGGACTCATCTCAATCTCTTTAATTGAAAATACAGGCAGTTGTAAAATAATTTGTGGTTACTGGAAATTTAATAATAAGCTACTTTTGGATACAAATTTTGTAGTCTGTTACAAATACTGTTTCTATTTCGGGAGATGAATCCATGAGTTATATCCAATGATGGCAATTCTTTAAATTCAAGGTTAGACAATTAGCTACGCGTTGAGGCAAAGAACTTGAAGTGGCTAATTCTAAAAGATGTCAAGAAACTCTCAATGAGCTTGACAAGTTGCTACCTAAAGAAACCCTTAATACAGAGGAGGAATCCTATTTATTTAATTTGTGGAACGAAATAGATGATCATTATTTAGATTTAGCTACGATACAAGATTTATTCATAAGATAAATGGGATCAGAAACAATCTGTATCTATTAACCTACTGCAGAGACAACTGGAAAATGTGACCCAGCTTGTATTAAACCTGTCACTACAAGTGGGACAGCAACAGAGAGAGGTATCGACCCAGTTTCATTAACAACACTACTGCATATGTACATGTGTTTGAACAGTATTTATTGCATTATATTTTATAAGTAAATTAGTACTAAGTGAACGCTGCTGTCTTGTTTAGGTCTCTGACAGGCATAGCTACCTGTTGCTGTGTGATCCTCAGCTTGCTCATCTGCATCTTCATTGGGAATGTACAGTAATAACGGAACCTGACATATCCATACCAAATTACAGCTACTGCTGCCCTGATAGGTGAGTCTCGGGACTTACACAGATTTACTGAAAGGTTTGAATGTGTTTTATTTCAGCTGGGTTTCATTAAGACTAATCCAGAGTTGCTGTTGTGTGTTTTTTTTTTAACTGGTTCACAGTCATCCCTGCAAATTGCAACCACCTAAGGTAAAATGCAATTCAATATTTATAGGATAACATAAATCCTGAAACAGTTATGTTGCATTTATATAGTAAGGAATGGATGCTCAGGACTATCAGATGTCCTGTCCTGGATACTTGGAGATTTGGGAGATGATTAGTAAATATATTGAAAAATATATGAGCAACAAGAAAATGGAAAAACTCCTTATTAATTTGTTAAAACACTTCAATGATTGGAATGATAGGGTAGTCTTATAGGAGCTAGAAATGCAGATCAAACATAATACACATGTCCATAAATAAAAAGGGAATATTTAAAGCATATACGCAAAACATATTTCAATTATTATTTCACAATATTACAGATTAAAATAGGCCGGTTTGTATTCGGAGAGGAATCTTGGCCCCTTGTTACCGTGACTCCACTTAAAGTAACAGACATGACCAATACACAAAACTACAAAAGAAAACATACTTGCTGGTTAGCAATAGTTTTAAACCCACTTTTAAAACCATTAAATTAAAATTTAAACCCATTTGTCTTGGTGTTGAAGTGTGTTTAACTAAATTTGTCTCATAATCTTAATACAGACAAACACACAAACTATCATACAAGATACAGTAAACCACAATAACAATTGAGAAATTCTAACAAACAATGTATATGGTGTGCTTATAAATCTGCTACAGTTTAGGTTCCCTCTGATCAAGACAAGGTGCCTTAAAAATGAAATATCTATTATTGCATGTACATTTTAAGTCAAATTTTGCAACTTTGTGATGTCATATATTCAGTATGTCTTATGTATGTGTGTTATGTTTGATTATTCTACATAACTTTAAAGGTATTATTAGCATTTACAAACCTCAAATTTTATAAAATTTACAAAAAGGTATAAATGAGTGTGTAGGATAGGGGTTGTGTGGTATCAATCGAGAGCTTATTTTATTAAAAAAACAGTGGTATACACTGAAAATTGGTCACATGAACAAGAGCTCATGAAAAGTTACTTTATAAAAGGCATTAAAACTCCAATCGGATGGGCCCCACGTAACAGCTGAAAACCCGCCTTATGCACAAAAGGGGGAACCAGGTGAGGTGTGGCTAAGCCCCGCAACCACATTCGATTGGATCAATCATCCATGAGACGTACTGACACAAAGGGTCAAAACCCAGTGTCCAAACATGTCGTCTACACGTTGTCAACAAACCGGGTCGTCGCTATGACCTTCTGAAGAAAGTAGCTCGTTGCTCATGCTTTGGCACTTGGGGGCACACATCTTCGTCATCGGAAGAATAACCTCTTCCAAACAGCTCGGACTTCTGCCTTTGCTGACATCATCCGCTCTTCGAGAACTCTCAGCAAAACTTTGTGCCAGAACCCTAACCTCCTGCAAAGAAGAAACCCACAGAGTAAGTTCCAAAGCGCACTACCAAATCAGCAACGCCGTGATTTCCTTAGCTGGAGGCGAACCATGAGAACAAAACATAACGAAAGTGTACAAACAAAGCTGCATACCTTGCTAAAAAAAGGTGCCCGATTCATAACTAAAACTGTAAGATTAAACCCAAGACTCTTGTGACTTTCTTTGATCTAGCAAACAGTACTAGATGAACATCATTAACTCTTACCCTCCAAACTGTTTATAGGTTTGCGTGTGTATATGTGTGTGCGTGTGTTCAAGTAACGTAGTTTCATGTATCGTGGATTAGTCAAATAAATTCTTGTTTCTTTATAAAGAACTGTTGTCTTGGTCATGTATTGTAACGTCTAAACATTTGCCCAGATCTCACATTACCTTGCTAATAAATATATAAACACCAGATTTTGTATTATCATCGTCGGCCGTGGGATAAACAGAATTGTTAAGTCATGCTAAATGCTGGACGGGTAGTCGATAAAGTGTCCGCTATGAATTTTAATTCAGTTTAACCAATTAACCCGAATCCTTAATAATGTGATATACAGTACCTCTGACCCAGCGCTAAACACTACATAATGAAGGTAAAGGTCTATTCAGGTAAACCCTACATATTAAAACCCTTAGTAGTCAGCGGTACCGCCAGCGGGTCCACTTCCATTTTTTTCTGGTAATAATGAAAAGAATTTAAAATGCTCTGTAATTTTTGATCCTACACATAAGTGTATTACATCATTTGAATCTGTAAACAGTCTACTTTTATTGATGAACACTCTACAGAACGTGCTTACATATCTAGAGAACGTGCTTTTGTAAAATAAAGAACATAAACAGGGTGCGCTTTCAGCCGTCTCAGTCTCAGTGAAAAAAAAAATTAACACGTCGTTAAGATTAACTGAAACTCTGTGAATACTGCACACACAGACATGAGAAATATATCTATAGAAAGCTTAAAGGGTCTCATTTTAAATGATGCAAGTTATAGTCTCAACAAACATTCTCATTTCATGTAATCCGTGTGAAACCAAGGAGAGGCACAGAATTTCTGYCTCACTTCATTATCCGATAATGAACTGAGGCAGGACACGCCCACACGCTATTCACAGGGAAAACAGTCCGGGTAATCTACAGGCGAGGCCACGCCCACACGCTATTCACAGGGAAAACAGTCCGGGTAATCTACAGGCGAGGCCACGCCCCCCGGACACCGGCTTGAACACACAGAGTTTCCACACAGATTCAGTGAGTTTTCTGCGCGTTTGGTAGATGGCACGCGCTATAGAGCCGAGGAAGCTCTTCAGAATGTTCTAGACAGTGGGAGGAGTTTTTTTTTCCCTCAGAAGAAGATTTTACGACTATGATGAATGGGAGCATTTTGAAGAGCGAATAGATCCAGCAGAGGATTTTCAAAAAATCTGTTATGACAATGGGTAAGTTATTAAGTCTTATATAACTCTTATTCTGCTAATATAAAGCTAATATTATATTTTTTCCTCACTTCGGTTAGCTTATGTGAAACCTTGTCTTTCAATGTCACRTACATGGTTTAGGTCAGCATGGTAATCATGCTAACGTGCWGCTTTATGTAGCTTAGCACAAACATGTTAGTTCAGGTGGCTAAGCTAATGCCTTATGGAGTTTACAGATGTTTGTAAATGTTCCAATGTATTTCACCTCGTTTTGGATAGCTTTAGATTATTGTTGYTAATATATATTTGKCTCAGTTTTGGTTAGTTTATGACACTGCTATCGGTAATGTTATTTAGCACAAGCATGTTAGCTACAGCTGGCTAAAATAATGCCTTATGCAGCTAAGAGATGTTTATGAATATTTTCTGTGGTGTAAATCTTCACAATAGCTTTAGTTTAGCAGATATTTCCAATATCTGCTCAGGTGTAAATGTTTAGAATGTGTTAAATGTGTATGAAAAACATGCCTGGTGCATGGCATCATGCTAATGTCTCAGGTGTAAATGTTTGAGATGCACTACATGGTCTGTAGCCCATCAACAGATATTTGTCCAGCCTATTGCCCATCAACACATACAGAGGGGCACAAAAGTGTATACACACTGACAGTTGTTATCTATGCTCTTTTTAAAACTTGATTGATTTATGTCAGCAGAGTAGTGTTATGTTTCCTCTAAAGATATCAGTAGTCACCCGTTGTTGATGATTTCATGTGACCATCAGAGGAGAGGTGTATATTATTCATGTTGAAGTGTTTATACATTTTTGGGGCCTCTCTGTATAATTTTGTTTGTTTACTTGGAGCAATACAGGCTAACAATTTATGTATTTATTTTTTAGGAATGTGTCCGCATCGACCTTGCCTTCCCCAGCACCTCACACCGGGACATGTTCAATTTTGAAGGCAATCAAGAATCATACTGAGTAAGTGCACATATATGTGTGTATACATGTATATAAATAATGATGATGATGTACATTAGTTTCTTTTATTGTGTTACCAGCATGCTCATGTATATTTCTTTCCCCCAAATAGGTGGGACAGTGAAAATTATCAGCCACCTGCCCCCCAAAAAAGCAAAGGCAAACAAGCAGGCAATATGCAGACAAAGTCATCTAAAACACAGGCTAATGACACAGACTTTCACAGAGACAGACACAGAGTTTCAGGTTCCACAGACTCTGCAATTTCGCCTGCACGGGAACCTGGACCACATCTGCCGTCTACTGACTCATATTCTCCCGTGTGTCTCTTCAAACATGTTTTTTTTTCTTTTCAGAGAACGCTGTGTCAAAAGAGCTTTGTGGTGTCTCACAGGAAGTAGCACCAGAACGGACAAGTACTGACCATGTACCAGTTCCAGTAGCTGTGCTGACCTCAGACGCCAGAGATGCTGCCACTGCAGGTCGCAGGTTGTGTGCATTGCAAAGCAGTCCATGGCAAGCGGCAAAAAACACCTTGGAGATGCCAGGCATGTAACGTTCCCCTGTGTCTTCAGTTGAACAGGAACTGCTTTCAAGWGTGGCACAGGGATGTGTGACTGTAGACACCATACACCCATTTTATCTTGCACTGTTCCTGTTTGCAACATTTTGCTTTGAATGCCTGTTTCAGTTTTTTTTTTAAAATCACTGAATCACTTTTTTACCCTGAATGTATGTTTTTGTAGAGTTTTTTTGTATCGTACACTGCTTTTGTTTGCATCATTTTACACGGAATGTCTGTTTTTACACATTTTATTTATTTTGAACTGTTCCTGAGATTCTTGCAAGTGAATCTTGATTTATTCTAAATAAACTACAAACAAAACAAATATGTTTTTGTCCTCAAATTATTTTCTTGTAGCACTTCCCTCTGTCACATACCTGACTGAAAGGGGTATTTATGCAGCTCATTATTCGGGTCTTTGTCTTCTCTGGAGTGAAGTAGAGCATTATTCATGATCATTCACGCCTCCTCGCATACGGTCTTTCTAAACTAAAAGTGTCTTAGAAAATGTAAATGAATATATTGTTTTCTGTGAAAGAGTGATCAAGATGATTATCACATTATTTTGAGGTAAAAACTCTAGACTATAAGATCCAGGTAACAACAAAAAAGTCTTGTAAATAAATGTTATGAGTTTTGTGAACTTATTTCAGTGATATTTTTTTGTTGTTGTTTTCAATAATCATGCATAACTGTTATTTTCTCCAAAATACAAACTTGTTACATACATGCTGCTCACATATTACTGTAGTCCAGTTTGTGCTGAATACAGTGTAGTTAGCCTTTAGACATTTATATGTTCATAAGTAACTGAAAAATATACAAATGTCAAGACAGGTCAAAACTTCTTCAGGGCCCCAAAACACCCTCAGACTCCTAAGGGTTAATGGTGGAAAATGCATTAGGTATTTTGTCCACATTAAGTTGTAATGGTTTTTGTGCCACATTGTGCACAAAACCATTACAACTTAGATGTTAAAAAATGAGTAAATACATCTGGATGAAACAAACATTTAGTTTGTCTTCATTTCAGACTGCAAAGCCTGTTTGTTTGTAGCATTTCAGGTTTATGATTATTTTAAACGAGGTGATTAATTCCTATGCCCTCTGTACATGCAAGTGTAGGATATAACCTTCATCCCTATTTATAAAATTTTGAGGTCCTGGTGCATGAGACATTTTTTTATGTCCTGAATGCTTAACGAATATTTATAAACATGATGCATGCTACAAGTATAGCTACTTATTGTCTGTGAGGTATGCACAAGAAAATGCTTCGTGTGATGTAAATAGGATGTGGTTACAAAAAAAAAGGATATGGTTTGTCTCAATAACATCACGTTAAGCTGCAACTCTCACAATCTGTTAAACAACTTGAGCATCTCTTCTCACCAGTAATAATCAGGTCTTCTTGCTTTCATTTTTGGCAACCCTCTAGCAAAGGTATGTTTCATTTACATTTAATTACATTTACATTTAATTTAATTATTTCTGGTGTTGTCACACTCTTTTCCCCATTTTTAAAAGTAAATATCTGTCTATATTATTCATTGCTTGTGGTTTTTATATATATTCTGATTTTCCACTAAAATGTGAAGGGCAATCAATAACCTTAAATCATGTAAATGCTACATTTATGCACTCCTTAGTGGTGACACCCAACAAAATTTATGTGAATGCTATGTCGATGTGAATTTATGTGAACACGTCCATTGTCAGATGAAAAAGCATCAGTGATTCGTTTGAGTTGAATCCATTTTGTTTTTTTGTATTTGATACTTTTCACCAGTGTAGGCCTATGCCCATCTGAAGGCAAAAACTGGAAGCCATTTTGGTAACCTCAAAGCAACGCAATGTTATCAGCTTTTAAAGTTAGACTTTATTTTATCTTTTAGACTGTTTAAGGACACACACACACAGACACACACACAGACACACACACAGACACACACACAGACACACACACACACACACACACACACACACACACACACACACACACACACACACACACACACAGTTAGGGACCACAGCAGAATTACACTATCAATAGCATAATCACATCTGAATTCCATATATCTAAATTGTGTACTGGTACATTTTACATATTTAAATTTCAGTCCCTGATTGTAACAGTAAATAATATAAAGTTTCTCCACATCTGCATACATAGACCTTACTTTTATCATACAAGTTGTATAGATCTGTATATATGTTTATATTGCACTGCTAACTTGCACTTCTGGTTAGATGCTAACTGCATTTCGTTGCCTTGGAACTATGTGCAATGACAATAAAGTTGAATCTAATCTAATC
Organism: Clarias batrachus; assembly: GCA_003987875.1. NCBI lineage: Eukaryota > Metazoa > Chordata > Actinopteri > Siluriformes > Clariidae > Clarias > Clarias batrachus. The sequence goes on from QMIH01001285.1 coordinate 85,707, forward strand.
TTTATTTTAATAACATCTCTAAATTAAATGAAGAGGTCATTCAGCTGTGCAGGGAACTTCTGAGACATTTGTCTCATCTGCCCCTCAACTAACCAAGATCATGGCTACAGGGTATGTGAACAAACTTCATTTAATGCTATTACAGTAACATTTCGCATACTATTTAACATGTTTTACAACAATTAAGTAACATTGTAAGTATAACATTAGTCTGACCCAATGGTATATCTGTCCAATACATTCAACAGATTTCAAGACACATCTTGGATTGTACATGATTTAGTCCAAAGGAGTAAATTAATAAGTAAAGGTCCACCTGCACTATGTTGTCTTCCAACAGCCAGAAAAAAACTTAATAATGATGGCTTAGTGGAAAAATGGACATTTGGAGAACAAGACAACAACATGCAAAACAAAATCCTACTGATGGTGGGAGAAACTGGAACAGGCAAAACTACTCTGATCAATGCCATGGCAAATTATATACTCGGGGTGAAGTTTACAGATGAAGTGTGGTTTGAAGTTACAGAAGAAGGAGGAGATAATCCTGTGTCAGATCAGACAAAAAGTCAAACAACAAAAATCATTGTATATGAGGTTTTTGCCCAAAACAATCCAACCTGTCTTACCATTATTGACACTCCAGGTTATGGAGATACACGGGGAAGAGAATATGACAGAAAGATTGCTGATAATCTTTACACACTTTTTCACACCAACAGTGGAGCAAGAGAAATCGACGCAGTGTGTCTGGTAGTGAAGGCATCTCAGAATCGACTCTCTGACAGACAGCATTACATCTTTGACGCAATTTTGTCCCTATTTGGTAAAGACATAGAGAACAACATTCTAACTTGTATCACTCACTCAGATGGAATGCCTCCAGATAATGCTCTTAATGCCATAATGGAAGCAGGGATCCCCTGCAGGAAAGATGAACAACATGAAATTGAGCATTACTTATTCAACAATCATCAAACTAATAAGAGGAGCACAATGTATAACAGAGCTCTTCAGGAAGCTTGGGAATTAACAGATGACAGTTTAATGCATTTCTTTGCCTCACTGAAAGAGCAGAACAGAAAAAGCTTAGGGCAGACTGAATGTGTTCTGACTGAGTACAAACAACTTGAGTCATGTATTGTGAATCTACAAAACCGTATTCAGTTTTTAGACTGTAAAAGGAAAGAACTGTCTCAGCTTCAAAAGACCCTTACCCTTGGAGAAAACCAAAAAAAAATTGGAAGAAATGAAAACTTTATTTTAAAAGTCACCAGATATTACAAAGAAAAGGTTCCCATTGAAAAAGCTTCTTGGAGGGACAGAAATGTGATGAGTTGCTCTGTCTGTGAGGAAAACTGCCATGAGTATGGCTGCTGGTTTGCCCCCAAAGCTAAAATGTGTGAGGTCATTAAACATGGCTACTGCACTTCCTGCTCAGGGAAATGTCACTACAAGAAACATGTCAAAGAAAACAAGAAATATGTCATACGCAGTAAAGAGACCGAAATGACATATAATGACCTTAAAAAACAATTTGAGTGTAGCAAATATAAACCATCGGATATAAAGTTTGAGATAAAGGAGATTGACAGCAACAAGGACCAGCAAGAGGAGATAAACATGGAAAAGAGACTGAAAGAAGACCTGATCAAAACTGGAAAGGAAAAAGCTGAACTGGTGGAAGAAGCGTACACCACCATCATAAAACTTTCTGAGATCGCTTTAAAGCCAGACTCTGCTTTCATTGTTCAGGCTCTTGACTTTTTGATCCCACAATTTGATGAAATTGGAAAACCCATTTTTGCTCGTAAACTGAAAGAGCTGAGGAACATTAAGCCTGAATCACAGGAAAGAGTTAATGCTGTAATGGAGTATGCAAGACCAAGTTTCAATCATCTGAAAAATTGATGTCAATGGTAAAAAAACAAAAAAACAAAACATAAATAAATAAATCAGATGAAACTTGGCCAAATAATATGTAATAGAGATTTAATTGTGAATGTATGTGAATCAAGAGATGAATGTTTGTGTAATTAATTAAATGCATTGTGTTTATTCAACATTATTTGTTGAATTTTTTTTTTACTGAATTTAATGCGTCTTATAGACATTAAAATAGATTCATCATTCTACCTTACACATAACATATCAATTGTGAAACTATATTGTTAAAGAAAAAAAAATCTTTCTATTTTAACTTGATTTAGTTTATTAGCTTAAATTGCTGCTAGTGTTCTCTGTGTAACCACCTGTTTATCTGACTTCCATTAAATTTCTGTAAACAGTAGTGTGCCAGAGTCGACTCTTTCTGACACAAACCTTCTCAAAACACTCTCTTCACCAGTTAGTACAGTACATTTCCACTAGCATATTTTATTACCCTAGCCTGTTGTGCATCCTTCCCCACTCGGTATCTCTGTCTGGCCAGTTGATTTAAATCCTTTTCTCCTTCCTTTGCCTTTAGCTTCTTATACAACTCACTATACTCCTGATCCTTAGCCTTTGCCGCTTCCCCCTTCAATTTACATTGCATCCCCTTACACTCCTGTCTATTCTCCTCATTTCTCTTACTATCTCACAACTTTTCTCTTGAAGCTTTCCTGTATGTCCACATTTCAACACCAAGTTTGATATCATACCAAATACCTTCTTAGCTGTCTCTCTTACCACTCCTGCAGTAGCTGACCAGTTGTCCAGCATCTCTTCACCTCTACTCAGTACCTGACTCATCTCCTCTCTGAAATCAACACAAAAATCTTCTTCCACCTTCTTCAACTTCCACCATCTAATCCTGGGTTCAGTTCTCACTCCCATTTTCCTTCTTCTGTACCTCCAAAGTCATCCTGAATAACACCTTCAGTGTTGTCTAGCTACGCTATCACCTGCAGGGATCTTACAATCTCTCATCTCTTTCCGAATGCATCTACAACACACCAGATAGTCCAAATGAGTACATCTTCAACAACTCTTACAGTATATGTAAACGTGTTCCTCTTTCTTCTTAGAATATGTATTTACCACTGCCAGTTTCATTCTCTTTGTAAAATCTTCCACATTGCTCTCCTGGACCCCATACCTACCCATCACCTCTGTTCCCTTCACCAATATTTCCTCTTTGTGGACACTCACTACCACCTTGTCTAGCTCACTACAGAAATCTTTTTTCTCCTTCACAGTACATGTGGAGTATACTGTATGCATTGGTGACATTTATCATTACGCCTTCCACTTACAGTTTTACACTCGTCACTCTATCAGACACTCTACTCACTTCCACTGCACTCTTGGAATACCCATGCCACAGTATTAGATGTACACCATTACTCTTATTATCTACACCATAGCAAAACAGCTCGAACCTACGTCCGGTGTTCTTAGCCTTGCTTCCCTTCCATTTTTTGTTCCCTTTCCTTCAATGCTGTGAAGACGGACTGTTTACCTTTTCCAGTTCATCGTATCAGCTAGCTCTCTCCCACTGCCAATCATGCCAGTGCAAATATTCAGAGTTTCTATCTTAACCTGTTTTACCCTTTCTTATATTTCTCTTTCTCTGCACATGTCTGCCCCCTTCACTACTTCAGTGCCCCCCCCCTCAAAAAAAAACAAAAAAAACCTTCCCAATAGTGTTTGACTGATGGTACTTGTTTAGTAACCTAGTAACCCAGTGTAAGGATCTATCCAATGACAGAAACTACCAAGCACATTTGTAATTCACTCTTGATAAGAGTGTCTGTCAAATGCTTAAATGTAAATGTAAACGTTAATGCAACATGAGTAAATAAACATTCACTATATATTCAATGTAAAATTTAAAACATCTGTATCTATTTCACATTCATTCATCTTCAAGTCCAAGAAATAATGTACTCTAAGAATTAAAAATGAATATATTATTATTATTATTATTATTATTATTAGGTTTAGTTTTATGTTTTTATAATGAGTTCTAATATAATTTTGTATGGGAAGGGGTTGCTCATTGGTTAGGCATAGAACTACTGATTTCAAAGTTCCCAGTTCAAACCCCAAAACGACCAACTTGCCACTGTTGGGACATTGAGCAAAACCTTTAGCCAACTTCTTGGATGTATAATGAGATAAATGCTTATAAATGTAATTCCTCTTATGTATAAAAGAGATTGCTTTGTGTAAAAGAGACACAATATACATGCATTGACTATGGGAAGCTATTTTGTTCACTATGTCTTGTTCTACTCACTACATTTTGCTTTCCAGCTGGGATTTCTTGACTCTTAAAAGTATCGGACCACTATTATCAGGTGCTGCCTTCAACTACTGAAGTGAAAATAAAAGTGAAGGAGGCTGGTGATGGTGCAAAATGAACTCATTGAATGACTTTAAATGACTACAAAACCACAATCAAAGCATGAGTTATATGAGCTATATTTTATTTTAATGTATACAACATATTATTGATACTAATATGCATTGATATTTCCATTAACACCACACTGTTGTACAAGGATGGAATCAAAAGCAACCCAATTCTGCAAAATCAGATCTATCAGCTGAAGATATAGTTTAAATGGATTATTCTTCCTCTAAGAACATCTGTTTAATGTAAATGTAGCTAGCACTCACTCGCTCGCTCGCTCGAGTGGCCTATCCCATCGGCCCATCGCAGTGTAGCATCAGCTTTAGAATATAAAGCAATGCATTGCATTTTCTTACACATGAATTAGTCATCATGGATCACTAAATATTCATAGTCCTATGGGCAATATTTAGGAAACAGAGTCAAAGTCACAAATAGATAGTAATCCTCAGAGGTGGAAAGTAACAGATTACATTTACTCGTGTTACTGTAATTGAGTAGTGTTTCTGTGTATTTCTACTTTTTAAAGTAGTTTTTAAAACCGGTCATTTAACTTTTACTTAAGTATGTTTTGTTTGAAGTATTGTAATTCGCTACATTTTAAATCATATGCGCTACTGAGTAAAACAAATGAATGAAAATGCAAAAATAATAAAAATATTATGCATTGTATAAATGCTTCGTTTCGCTGGTGTGTGTGTATCGTGTCCTGGTCGCGCGCTGCTCCACTCCAGGTTTTCTGACCGTTTCCCCACATCGGAATCTACCTGACCTTCCACACGGCCGCTTCTGTCCTGAGAGTGACGTCATCAACCAGCGCCACCAGATATAAACCGGAGAGAGACGCGGGAAAGAGGAAAGAGATTGTGATTTTGGCGTTTTGATATTTGGTTGTGTTTTCTGTTTTTGACTTTTTGCCTTCCATTGACTTTGATTATTGCTTTACCTCTTTGGTTGGTTGGTCTTTGTATATATTTGTAGATAATTTCACTGTATGTTTGTGCACTCACCAGTAGTAGGGGCGTGGCTGCCATTTATTTTGGGAAGAGGGAATTTATTCACTGTTTTTGGTTTAGGGAGTCAGGGTACCTGTGTTTTTGTTTGTGTTGTTTTTTTTGCAGGTAATCTAGCTACTAAATATAAATAGCATTTAGTTTATTATTTTGGCCTGGGTCTACCCTGAATCTGATCCTCCTGTTGTTGTGTGTGTGTGTGTGTGCGTGCGTGCGTGTGTGCGTGTGTGTGTGCGTGTTTGTAAAGCAATACAAACCTCATTATTTCATCAGTCAATGACTGGATCTAGTTCTTTCTGCCATATACCACCATTTCCATACAGTTTATAATAGAACCCTGAACCATTCTTTTGCTGTACGGCCGACATTAAACTGGGACGCAACGCCATATTTTAGTGACCACTAGTATGAGATTTATATCTTTTAATTTTTATTGAACTATGCTAGAATGCCTCAACCCACCCCAGCTGTGAAAAAATTACTCTGAGTAAATTTTTTATTAGCTACTTTTTACTTTTACTTGATTATATTTTTATAATGGTCACTTTACTTGTACTTCAGTAAGATTTCACTGAAGTAACAGTACTTTTACTTGAGTACAAAATTTTACAAAATCTCTTTCCACTTAAAAAAAAAAAAACATGTCTGTCCTTGTACACATTGTTCTCATGTGGAAAATGGTGATACTTCCTGACATGCGCGCACACACTCACAGCATTGGTCTGGCAGTAGAGTGAATGCAGAGAAGTGTTGCTGCCTATCAGGAAGAATAGGAGGAACACAGGCAACATTGTTAGACCAATGTTGGGTCAACTGAGGTATCCAATTAGCTAGTTATATAGTTCTTTCAATGTTAGAATGAAATCATATGAAGGTTGGTTATAGATTGGTAACCAACCTTCATATGATTTCCTGATAAGATGGCACCATTGAGAGAGCCTGCTGCTCTGCCTAAAGCAGCACATGCATTAATGCTGACTCAATCAAGTTGGCTCAACGTCGGAACACTGAAAAAAGTACCAAAAGTTTGCCGGCACTAGGCCAACAGAGTAGTTATTTGGGATTGTTGGACCAACATTGTGCCAACGACAGGGTCCACTGAATTAGATACATCATTATTTCATTGCTATGTACAGTGTGTACTAGATTGGAAGCCAACCCTCACATGAGCTCCTGATCTGATGGCATTATTAAAAGAGCCTGCTGCACTGGCTAAAGCAATACATGCGCTAATGTTTGCCCAACATTGCCCCGACATCGGAGCACTGACAAAAGGTTACCAAAGTTTCGCAGACGTTGGCAAACATTAGAATCACAGGGAGCAGAAGAAGGTTTAATTACCCTTCTGAATAGTGATACTGCTGTTGAGATCTTATAGCTGGGAAGAGATACTGTAGATAAAATAACATCACTCATGGAACAGGTTATTCAGTGTACACAGTACTTGCACATGACCAGTAGGTACCAGAAGGAGCTGGAACTTTATTAATTGATTATTTATTAATTGAAAGCCAATTAACCTACACACCATGTTCAGAAACTAAACCAAGTATGGAATGAGCTTTTAATTTAGTTTGAACCTGACAAATGTGTGAAACATCATCTAGATGAAATTTGCTGAGTACAATGGTGAAGCTGCACAATGCCTCAGAGATGTCAACAAGTGACAAGATGACCCTGAGATGTAATAGCATGTAATGGACACATAACCCATCCAGCATGCCCGCATTTCTTTCAGATGTACCCGTCTCTAACGCAATGTTGGGAGCTGTGAGAACATTGAGCCAGTTGCTACATCAGAGAATTAATATTGTCTGTCTCATTATAAGGTCCTTCAAACAAAACATATGGAGGCTGAACTACTTCAGGCATCATCCTCAATCGATGGGTGATATTATTTACACATACGCAGGAATGGTACAGTGAACATGCATGCCGCTGCAACACGATTAGGGGGGATGGATCTCTTTTCTTCTGTTACTGATTGTCCAAATTGTACAGAAGTGGGAGCTAGTTAAGCTTTAGCAATGTTAGTTTTATGATCACACTTCATGTTTAGGAAAGGGGAAAAGGTGAACTTTATCCAGCTGCAACTTAAAGATATGTTTTACAGATTAGTTCTGCAGATTAGTTCAATTTGTAACACAGTATAGATTCATATAACAGGATGTGGTTATAAATTAAACACAAACAACAGGCTGGTTTCAGTATCACACTTCCCTTGACACTGTTTCAACTTCATCTTTTAATGATGTAAGAAAATATATAAATGTATTAAAGCTAAACTATGCCCAGGTTCCATAATTACTGTATATGCTGTATATTCTAAATTTGGTAAACTGTGTAATATAAGTCACATATTTAAATCTGCAATAAATGGCTTGGTGTGGGTTGTTAGCAATCACCTCTTATACTGATGCAGTCAAATGTTCATGAAGAGGAGCGATATGCTCTGATATAATCAGAGTCTCAGGAGCCTCCATCTATAGAAAACTACTTATAATCTGATTTAAAAAGAGTAAGCTAGTGTAAATATTTACATAAATTTTACTCATATCAGTTTCATGCTTATCTTTTCATTGTACAGTAGATGCGGAGTATACAAAATGTGTTTTTTTTTTAAGGATATGACCTAAAGTCCCTGAATCAGAAGAGTAAATACTCTTCTATTCTAAGTAGTTACAGATGCCTTAAAATACTTAATGAACATTAATAAACATGATCTATACTGCAGGTAAGTTCACATTTAGCCTACGTGAGATATACTTGACAGAATGTTTTTCTTCTGATGTTCATAGGATGTGGTTACTGATCAAAAAATTCAAGGTCGTGGTTTGTCTCAACACTGGGTTTCACATAATGCTTCAACTCTCACGATCAGGTTTTACCAGCGTCTCTTCTCACCAGTTATCAACAGTTCTCCTTTCTTTCACTTTTGGGCAACCCTCAAGAACGGGTATGTTAAATGTCTTTCTTCATATTCTTTCAGGTAGTAAAGTTACCCAATAGAATTTTGTAAACTGAAATGGGAATGTGTTTTTAAAAAAGTTGTCAATTCCACCCTTTTGAAATTATCATGTTTAAATGTTTATTTTAAAAATGATAGCATTTCAGGTAAACACAATAAAAGTGAATGCAGTATACTAAATGAATACGAATAAACAAATAAATAAAATACTTATTCATTCAAATGTGTAGCCTCATACTCATACAATATATGCTACAGGGTTTAAAAGGCTTTTAAATTAAATCTCACCATTAAAGAAAACAAGCAATCAAAGTTACTTTTAACTTTAATGCTTCATAACACTTTCAGAACAGTCAGTGTATTACTATTATTATTACTATTCACCCTAACACTCAGACAAGTAAGGGGACATGCATGCATCAGCCTGATGGTGGTGCTATAATAATAGCTTTTATGCTTTGGTTCATATTTTGAGAACTGTAAGGGTCTACATGCAGAATTATTTATTTTATTTAAATTTGAACTTGTTTATTTATAGGCCATTCACCTGTACAGTAAACTCCTAAGAACTGCTTCGTGTCATCTACTATTGGCCCTGGATTATGGCTATTGTGTATGTGAGCAAGATTTTTTTTCTTTTTACATCTTTATTATTTTCTTTTATTATTAATATTATTATTAATATTTAAGAAAGTTGAAAATCTTCTTTTGTTTTAAAATAACCACCTTTTTGCACTATTAGAGGTTTAAAAGTACAGTGTTTTCACACATCCTAGTATTGCGCTCAGTAATATATTTTGTATCCAGTCATCTTAGTTTTAAAATAATAATAATAATAATAATAATAATAATAATAATAATAATAATAATAAACTTGTTAAGCATCAAACTAACTTTATTATTATCTACTCAATTAAACAGATTTCAAGACTCGGTGATTGTGCAGGATTTAATCCAGAAGAGTGAATGTATCAGTGAAGGTCCACCTGCACAATATCATCTCATATCATCTCACCAAAGCAATCTAGATGAAACGGTCTCAGTGAGAAAAAGGACATTTGGAAAGAAAGACGTTAATATCCCAAACAAAATCCTACTGATGGTGGGAGAAACTGGAACAGGCAAAACTACTCTGATCAATGCCATGGTAAATTATATACATGGAGTGAAGTTTACAGATGAAGTGTGGTTTAAGATTACAGAAGAAGAAGGAGATAATCACGTGTCAGATCAGTCAAAAAGTCGCAATGAAATCACTGTGTATGAGATCTGTGTCGAATCCAATCCAATCTGTCTTACCATCATTGACACTCCAGGTTATGGAGACACCAGGGGAAGAGTTATGGATAAACAAATTTCTGAGAATCTGTACAAACTATTTCACAGTGACACTGGAGTGAAAGAAATCGATGCAGTGTGTCTGGTAGTGAAGGCATCGGAAAAACGACTCTCTGACAGACAGCATTACATCTTTGATGCAGTTTTGTCCTTATTCGGTAAAGACATAGAGAACAACATTTTCATGTTTATCACTCACTCAGATGGCATGCCTCCGGAAGATGCTCTCAATGCCATCAAGAAAGCAGGGATTCCCTGCAGGAAAAATGAAGAAGGTCAGCTAGAGCATTTCTTATTTAACAATCTACAAACTAAGAAGAGGAACACAAAATATAACAGAGCTCTCCAGACAGCTTGGGAACAGACAGAGGACAGTTTAAATTTTTTTTTTGCCTCAGTTGAAGAACAGAACAGAAAAAGCTTAAAGCAAACTGAAAGTGTTCTGACTGAGTCTAAAAGACTTGTAGCCTGTATTACTAATCTACAAAACCATATTGAGTTTGTAGACAGTAAAACTAAAGAACTGGCTCAGACTCAAAAAGCACTTGAGGAAAACCGAGAAAAAATTAGGGGATATGAAAACCTTCATTTTATAGTTACCAAATATTTAAAAGAAAAAGTTCCCATTGAAAATTCTTCATGGTGGGACAAAAAAGCCACCACTTGCTCTGTCTGTGAGGAGAACTGTCATGAGTATGGTTGTTGGAGCGCATGGAATCCTCGGTGGTGTTCTCTTATGAAGAATGGCCACTGCACTGTATGTACAGGTAAATGTCACTATACTAAACATGTCAGAGAGAACAAGAAATATGTTACATACGGCAAAGAGGACAGAATAAGATTTGATCAACTTAAAGAACAATGTGAAGGAAGCTGTAATTCAACATCAGATATGAGGTTTGACTCAAAATACTTTGAAAATGTAAAAAATGACATCGAAGGCTGCAAGAAACAAGAAAAGGTGGATGTAAGTCAAGAGTCGCGACTAAAAGAAGAATTGCTCGACACTGAAAAGGTCAAAGCTGATCTGGTGGAAGAAGCGTACACCGCCATTGTTAAACTGTCTGAGATCGCTTTAAAGCCAGACTCTGCTTTCATTGTTCAGGCTCTCGACTTCTTAATCCCTCAAGCTGAGAAAACTGGTAAAGATGGTGTTCAGAAACTGAGAGAGCTAAGGAAAATTCTGCCCGAATCACAGGCAAGAGTTAATGTTGTAATGGAATATGCAACAGTCACTTTCAACAGACAGAAAAGTTAAATTCCAGCTAGAATTAATTGTGGAAATTGAAATGGTCACGTAAAATGTAATATAGATTGGATTGTGAACATTTCTGAATCAAACGTGCACGTTTGCTCAGTTCATGAAATTAATGTTCATTAATGTACTTTTCAAGATTTGAGCTTTTTATATATTATTAATTATCATTTACTGTAAATATTTTTTTAGTGAATCATTATTTTATCAGTGGATTTTTTTGTTTGTTTTTGTGATGATGATGATGATGATGTGAAAAATACTATATTACATGTGAAGCTATACTAGTAGCTATTCATGTTTATAGGTTTACTGTATGCTTTTTTACTTTTTTTTTCCACAAATGCTATGGGGATCTCTATGTAAATGTAGTAATAACTAAATTCTCATTAAATATCTACTAAATGTCATGTGTCCATGTCTCTTTCTGACACAAACCATGAATTAAACAAACAAACAAAAACTTGCTATTTTTCAAATGCATAAATGTTAGACTAGTAATTTTCCACTTAGTTTTTACTATTTTCATTGTAATATATAGTTACTCTCAGGTACACAAGCGCTTTTAATGACAGTTGTTTGCTGGACATCAAAGACTCACTTCAAGTAGATTTTCCAGTTTTTTTCTAATTGCAGGCTTTTGTGCCCTTAACATTCTCTGAGGACATCTTCATTCAAGTTTCTCATCACTTCAACTAAAACATAAAAGGTACACATCTGCAATTTTTTCCTACACAACACTTCCTACTTTATTAATTTTCTATATCCATGTAAGATATTTTTTTTTAATGGGATCCTGTTTCATGCAACCAACTGTGGACATGGCACCGCTTCTATGCCTATAAATTGTAAAGATGGACTGTTGGACTGATCCTTGGTTTCAGCTGGAGATGTCTGGCCTGTTACAGTCTCTCTGTTACTACAGTACTTCAGTCATTCTGATGACTACTGTTCAAGTGTTTTATGAAACCAGAAAAGCTTGAAAACGACAGCCACCTTGTCCACAAATTACCCTGAACCTTAAACTCGAATAGAAAGCATGATAAGTTCTTAAGTGAGTTAACAATAACTGTCTGCTTGCATGTGAATCCTGACAGATGAAACACCTAAGCAGTTCTAAATCCAAGAGACTTAGTCTTTAACTAAGGTTCCAGTTGACCGCTCATACGCAAGACTAAACCCAAGAACAATCTGCATTTCTTTCTCCTCACTTCTAGTTGAGAAGCTTTTCCCACAGTTCATGAACTTTTGGGGTCTCACTTGTTTCAACATCAATGTTATAAATAGTTGTCTGGACAAAAGTGGACATCTGGGCCAGGAACTCTTCATAGGACAGGTTAAACAAAAAGTGAGATTTAAACAGTTCATCAAATGCAACCAGGAAGATGATTTCTTGGCAAGGGATGAGCTGTTTGTCCACAATGAATAGTACCTGTCGATCATGCTCATGGTTCTGTTAACTGCAAGGAGGTACGGCTGCTGACCTTCTCTCTTCAATTGGCCATCCATGCTGCAGCAAGATCTGCAAAGCACACAATTCCACAAAAAAGAAAATGAAGGTTTTTAAAGGAGTGACATAAAACATTTGCTCAAACCATGTCATGTTTCTAACTTTAACAGCAAACGTCTTTGGCAACTCAACATGCACTCAGTTTCCAGTTTATTAGATACACCTAACTAGAGGTATACAGTATATATGGAATTAGTAAATTTTGTATTGTATTGAACTACCCCGTATACCAAGAGGCATTTTAATGTTATCTATTCATCTTGATATGAATAGGGAGGACAAAAATATTGTAAAAGCAGCAATATTGAAACACTTCTAATATTAACATATAACTCCTGCCACCCAAATGACTATTATGTTAGATCAACACCTCAGTTTCAATAATAGACATACTCAAGAATGGAGCTATAGTGTTCTCATACTGTAAGTGTTGTATTGATTGCATTATTTCTGGAAACTCAGTATAAGCTTATGTTTGCTTTGATGTGCCCATTTACAAAACTTTACTGCAAATTGTAATATCATTAATCCACTCTTACATTACCAGAATGCTCACACTTGATTTGAGTCCCAAATAGCTAAAAAGTGAAAATAGGCAGAACCATGTTAATGTGTACCTCGTGAAAATGCACAAGTCCCACAGCAAAAGTGGGACTTATTTTAACTCCTCTGCATACTCCAACTTATTTTAACTCCAACTGCAGAAATGAAGAGTTAAAAACAAGGAAAGAAAGAAAATAAATAAACAAACAAACAAATCATCTGTGGTCTAAAGGTATGGATCATCATCTAATTCTTCAAGCTGCTCAGCTACCTTTACAAGGTGTGGGGGGGTGGGGGGGTAATGTTGTAGAGTATGCTCAGAGTCACAGGTTTTGCTTTCGGAAGATAACAGTTTTTATTATCAATCCATAACAGCTGGAGTTGGTTTGCAAAGCAAATGCCTCTCGTGTCCTTTTTCCCCAGTATATATGGGAAATAATGTCCACTTTATTTTTCATACCCATTTTCCTGGCAGCTGTGTCTCAAACATCAGCTATGTCTCAAACAGTGGCGGCACACTGTCAAGGCTCAGCTTACTTTACCATACATGGACATATTCTACTACACACATGTTGGACACACAATATTTATCACAGTTCATACATGTATACCATATGGCACATTACAGTTTATATTTATCTCTGTATATAGCTCTGTTAAGTCAGGTGTTTTGTCTCGGCAATGGCCTTAGGCTTGAAGGATGTATCCCGTCTTTCAAGCTAATTTGAAGATGTTTCAGTGTTATAGATCACTACAAAGTCTTGATTAACCTGGACATACAAATACATCAAGTAAAAAAATGACTGTCAGTGTACCAAATGCACTTGGAAAAAAAGATGTACATACTGATATTTTTAATGAAATCTAGGAAACACTTTAAGGATATCAGGTCTAAAAAGATGTTTGAATGTCTCTTTCATCTTGTGAAAGACACTTGCTTCATCACTTGCATGAACAAGGAATGCTACAGTATAGCCTCCCTGCAGGCATCACCCTGCAGTTGGGTCAATGTGTCCTGTGCTTTGGTTCTTGTACAGGGCTTGAGGCAGAGGGTGGACTGACAGGTTGCTGACCTCTCTTGTGCTGGTCTTCATAAGCCAAGCTAGAAACCCTATACCCTTTTCTCATTAGAACAATATCATCTTAAATTAAATTCATTGAAAACCAACCACTAAGAAGTAAACAAACACAAAAAGGTCACTTGTTATTATTTATAACAGAATCTAAACTGCAAAACCGTCAAGAACCATAATATGTGACACATACATGTCTCTAGCCTGTAGACCAGCCCAAGAAGTGCAATAAACAGAGACATAGAATAGGTATACAAAATATTTATGCATACAATATGGTGCGTGATCACAATCAATCCACACTCCGTGCTCCTGACACCACCACCACGGTACTAGAACAGCTAGCCTTCCAGCTCAGGGCCTAAAACAACCAGACACAAAAACACACAATTACAATAAGCCTAAATGAGAAGCACACTACACAATACTCCTCATTAACAAAAACACAATTGACACTTTACTTAATAGAAAGACAGAATGTAAAAAAAGAAAGAAAGCAAAAACAATTATAAAGAAAACTCAGTCAAGGTAAGCAAACAACCAAAAACAAGAAGAAACAAAATCATACAACAGAAACAACAAAAACCCAAATACAGAAAACAATGACAAGTAGCAGCACACACACAGTAGCAGCCTCAAAAAGTATCAACACAAAGTAGAAGCAGAAAGTAGCAGCGCCACCGTTATCTGATACTGTACAAAAAGGCGCTCCCAATGAACAGATTTGTCCTGCAGGTATTGGTCACCGGGCCACCCAAATCAAACAGTTGCTCACAGTCCAAATCTCTGCAGTGTACTCAAAATTGACGGATGCAAAGATGAAGGACTCAAACCAGCAGGAAATGACGGCCTGCACACCACCCCAAAACCAGGGACAGGATGCTATTTCAATAAGTAAAAATGCTTAGCCAAAAATACCTAAAATCACTGCAGTGGTAGTCAAACAGCTAGAGCATACCTGCTAACCAAGGACCCACACACCCCAATGGTGGAGCTGGCAATAACGCATCCCAGGTAGCCTGCAAACCACCCTGAAGCTAGGAACAAGGTACTTTTCCAGCGACAATAAACAATATGGTTAGCTAAAATGCACAAGCTCACTGCAACACTTGCTGAACAGCTAAACATACCTGCTAATTAGAGAGCCACACACCCCAAAAGCGGAATTGGCAATGACGCGTCCCTGGTATCTTACACAGTGAAACTGCAAAGGTGCTATTCCAGCTAAAATAAACAAACAAAACAGGGTTAGCTAAAATGCACAAGCTCACTTCAGCATTAGCAAAAACGGCTAAACCTACCTGCTAACCAGAGACCCACACACACCAAGGTGGCGGACGCATCCCAGGTAGCTCAGTTGCAGGCTTTATATAACCTGTACCAAGCTCTGATCGTCTAATGTTGTCAATAATAGGTGGGAACTTACCCACTTGACCACATAAGCAATGTGATATTAGCTTGCTCATAACTCCATATGTGGATGTATATTACAGAGACGCCATGGGGCTGATGGTTTACATCAGTGTTTAATGCTCTAAATGAGACTTTTATTCCTTTTAAGCAATGCCATTTACACTCGGCAAACACTGCATTAGCACTGCTACAAAGTTATCATTAGTGCCTAAAACAGTAACATTCAATTAATTTTATACATTAAACATTACCTGATATTTGAATGATAAATGAACGGCTGTAGGTGTACCACCTTCTTGACTTGTTCAATAATTGATAGGGATGAGTTATACAGATATTTTATATAAGTTTGTCTAAAAATAATAGATAATGTTATAGTTTAGTGGCCTATAACATGTTCATCTGCTACTCACTGCTACAGTATGTATCTACTGTGATACATGCTAAGCTAATGTTACTCACATAGCAGGATATTAAATTTATTTATTTTCTTTGGATGCACTTATGCAATCACAGTAACGGTAGAAAAGAACTCATCCAACAGGTGACAGTATTGCATTGTTGTGTCATTCAGTACGTTCAGGTCGTCAACTGACTTCATTTTATTGCCACATAATGTTGCTGAGCCTAAACCTGAGCAACTGAAGCAACCCCAGATCATAACACCGTCTCCAGAGGCTTGTACAGTTACAGCACATCTTACCCTGGGTCAATTTGGACTGTAGATCAGACCACATGAACTTTTTCCATTGCTCCAAAGTCCAATCTTTATGCTCCCTATCAAAATGAAGCCTGTTTTTCAGATGAGACTCAGTAACTAGTGGTTTTCTTATGGACACACAGCTGTTTATCCTCATTCCTGTGTGTTCTTCTCACCTTGTGCATGTGGAAATAATCCTACATTCAATTATAAATATAGATCTAGTTTCTACTGTCAGTTCTTACAATGTAACTTCATTTAAACAGTGCATTTAACCGATCTCTTATCAGCGTTGCTTTGGGGTTTTTTTTCAACACATTTCTTTTTTTCGGATGTTTTGGTATACAGTAAGTGATGCATATCTCAATATCATTAGCCAGGAGTGATTCAGGGGAGATCCAATATTCAAATTACCAGTAACATTTCATCTTTTTTTTTTTTTTTAACAATTACAAATAAAATACAGTATACTGGGAATTAGGCCTTTATTCATGTGGTCTTTGCACCCAATTCTTCAGGCTCTCTTTCTTGCTTCCTGCTGTGTTCCGCCTGCTTTCTTTCTCTCTCTCTCTCTCTCTCTCTCTCTCTCTCTCTCTCTCTATACTGGTTTGCTTTTTTCTTAGTGCTGTCAACCAAAAGTTAACCGACCTAATAGAGATTTTGTTATTAATAACAGCTATACATGCAATGGGTCCGTATTGTTCCAGCTAACTGTTATGTTGTTGTGAGCAAGACAGGGAGGTATTATAAAATTATTTTGACCTTAAACGCTATATTATAAGCTATAGTTCATAAACTGTCCGCTTTGCAAAAGTATTCATACTTAACTTTCCACATTACAGTCACAAATGTAAATTTATTTTATTGCGATTTTATGAGATAGACCAACACAAAGAGGCACACAATTGTGAAGTGGAAGGTAATAAAAAATAAATAAATTACCAAGTCCACCTATGTGCAATTTAATTTCCGTATGAATACAGCTGTTCCCCTCAGTGGTTTGGTAGCAAACATTAGTGAACAAACTGCATCATGAAGCCCAAGGAACCCACCAGACAGATCAGGGATAAAGTTGTGGAGAAGATTAAAGCAGGCTTAGGATACAGTATAAAAAAATATCCCAAGCATTGAACATCTCATGGAGCACTGTTCAATCCACCATCCGGAATTGGAAAGAGTATGACACAACTGGAAACCTATCAAAAGACATGGCCGTGCGCCTAAACCTGTCCTTTATGGAAGAGTAGCAAAAAGAAAGCCACTGTCAAAAGACAGCCATAAAAAGTCCTGTTTGCAGTTGTAATAACTACATAGCCATGTGGGGGACACAGCAATCATGTGGAAGAAGAGACGAAAAATATAACTCTTTGGCCTAAAGGCAAAACGTTATGTACTGTATGGCAGAAAACTAACACTGTGTCTGTTAGTGGCAGAGTCATGTTGTGAGGATACTTTTTTTCAGCAGGGACAGTTTGAAATAAGTTCATTTTAATCCGCTGGAGCCATTTTAAGACAAAACACAGTCTTTATCTGATCTACTTCCTCGATTTCACTCTCCGATTACTGAATCAGGAGTGTATTTGGCTGATAACAAAAGAAGTACAACTTAGCGTAAATAAGTTGTAAGATACGAAACCTTACAAAATGTCATTTCTTTATGTTAATAACTTAGTGAAGCTATTAACTTAATTAAGCCAGGCAGACATGTAATGGGCTTCAACATGAAATAATATCTCTGAGTACATTAAAGCTGATTAACTTTTAACTTTTTTAACAATTTCTATAAACTCTTTACCTGTGAATGATGGGTAATAATGATACTTAACTACAGTATAACTATATAACCTTTAGGAGAAAGCCATTACTTCAAAACCACCATAAAAACGCCAGACTACAGTTTGCAACTGCACATGGAGACATAATTCTGGAGACATATCCTGTGGTCTGAAAATGTAAAAAAAAAATGTACCTGTTCAGCCTAGTGATAAACGATATATTTCATCAATATAAAGGGAAAAAGGATGAATCTTTGAAGCCTCAGAACACCATCACAACTGTGAAGTATAGGGGGTTGTTGTATAATGTTGTGGGGCTGCTTTGCTGCAGAACGGACTGGTGCACTTCACCAAATAGACAGCATCATGAGAATAGAAAATTATGTGGACAGATTGAAGCTCCATCCTGAAACCATCAGATTGGAAGGTAAGCTTGGGTGCAAATGGGTCTTCCAAATGAACAATGACCCCAAGCATACCTCAAAATTAGTTACAAAGTGGCTTAAGGACAACAATCAAGGTATTGGAGCGGCCATCACAAAGCCCTGATCTCAATCCCATAGAACATTTGTGGGCGGCACTGAAAAAGCGTGTGCGAGCAAGAAGATCTACAAACCTGACTCAGTTACACCAGTTCTGTCAAGAGGAGTGGGCCAAAATTCCAACAAACTATTGTAGAAAGCTTGTGGAAGGATAACCGAAACGTTTGGCCCAAGTGAAACAGTTTCGGGGCAATTCTACCAAATACTAAGGAAGTGTATTTATACTTATGAATTTGATGAAAATTATATATATATATATATATATATATATATATATAAATACAAATATTCTACCTACATATTCTATTATGCAAAAATAAATGTACATTTATTGATCTAAAACAAGTGTACTCTGATTTATTGTTTGACAGTAAAGAAAAAATGTTTTTGTATATATAAATATCTGGTTTCAACTGATTTTATATATATTGCTCAGTTCACTGTTCAAAGATCTACCTCAAATATAGCATAAAAGAATACAATCAGAATACAAAACTGAATCCTATGACATGTGAACTTTTGCCAAGTGTCTAAATGTAAATGTAAAACACCTCAAGGCATATATCACAGAAAATAGATCTTCTTTTTTAAGTATTTAATTAGAACAGACAGACAAGCTGAACACTTTCTACTCCCACTTCAAAGGTGCGGATAACAAGGTGCAGGGTCCAAGTGATGCTAACTGTGCTACATAGTAGTGCAAACAGCATCAGAGAGATGAAGAATACAACACAGGAAATGCATTTATCATCTAGGAGAATAACGTGATGACAGCCTTAAGGAGGGGGATAACCAGGAAGGCAGCAGACCGGAGGGCATCTCAGCTAAGATCCTTAGAGCCTGCACCAAACAGCTCTCACTACTATGTTCAATTATTACTTTTTCTCAAAAAATAAAAAATAATAAAACAGCATTGTGGAATTACTTTAAAAAAATTATTTGAATGAACTTAAAGAAAAAACAGCGTATATCATAATCAATCCCTAACAGTTTAAAAAAGGTGGTTTTAATTTTAATTCTTGTTTTTCTCAAGTTATTATTTTATTCTGGAATTTATAGCACTAAAATTTCATAGAACGGTTTTTAGTATTATTTTAAAAAATAAGTTGTTTCTTTAAGCAGTATTATTATTATCATTATTCTTATTATAGCATTCACTAGAAATATTTCTGCAGATTATGAATTACTTACAGTATGATTCAATGTTATTTGATATGAATAGGTGTGTGTGTGTGTGTGTGTGTGTGTGTGTGTGTGTGTGTGTGTGTGTGTGTGTGTGTGAAAGAGGCGACTCATTCTCAATGCAGTTACCAGATATTTAATGATAGTGTCAGATAAACAGGCATTTACACAGAGAACACTAGTGTTAGCAGAATTACAAATATATTATATTTAACTAAATCAAGATAAAAGACATTTATCTCTGTACAGTGTAGCTTCACAAGTAATAAGGTACATGTGAGGTAAAGTTTTTCTTTCTTAGTTTCACCATAAATGCATTCAAGGGGTTATGAAAACATTAAAAGTGTATTACACAAGCAAAATAAAAAATAAAATATTTGTTAAAGAATAATTAAACAAAAACAGTATAGATATGTTCATAATGTTACATGTATTACATGCCACAGGGCCATGTTTAAACTCATTGATTGATCATTTTGTATCAGTAACATTTTGTTGTTGTTGTTTTAAAGACTGAAAGCTCTCTTGCATACAGTACGTCATTACAGCAATAACTCTCTCTACATACTCCTAATTTAGATATGCTTATAATTCCTCCTTTACTGCATGTTACATGGCCATGTTTAATCTTTTGAATTCACTTTTTAATAGTTAAAGCATTCTGTATTTTATTGAAATATCCCATTACACCACTAGCTCTTTCCTGTGATTCAGGCGTAATTTTTGCCTTCATCTCTCTCAGATTGTCAGCAAGGACATGATTTCCACTGGCCTCAGCTCGAGGGATCAAGAAGTCAAAAGCCTGAATAATGAAAGCAGAGTCTGACTTTAAAGCAATCTCAAACAGTTTTTTGATGGTGGTGTAGGCTTCTTCTATCAGGTCGGCTTTTTCCTTTTCAGTCTTTTGGATGTCTTCTTTCAGTCTCTTCTCTACATCTATATTCTCCTTTTTCTGTTCCTTGTTGCATTCAAAGTCTTTTCTGACATTTTCAAATGATGCTGCATCAAACTTAACATCTGATTCATTTCTGCCTTCATATTTTTCTTTGAGCTCATTAAATGTTATTGTAGTCTCTTTGCTGCTTTTAACATACTTCTTGTTCTCTTTGACATGTTTGGTGTAGTGACATTTTCCTGTACATACAGTGCAGTGGTCATTTTTTATAACTTCACACCACGAAGCATCCCAGGCACTCCAGCAGCCAAATTCATGGCAGTTCTCCTTACAGACAGAGCAAGTGGTGGCGTTCTTGTCCAACCATGAAGAATTTTCAATGGGAACTTTTTCTTTGTAATATTCTGTGATTGTAAAATTAAAGTTTTCACTTCTCTTGATCTTTTCTTGGTTTTCCTCTAGGGCTTTCTGAATCTGAGCCAGTTCTTTCCCTTTGCTCTCGACAAAGTCAATGCAGTTTTGTAGATTATTAATAGAGGCTTCAAGTTGTTTGGACTCCTTGAGAACCTCTTCAGTCTGCTCAAAGCTTTTTCTGTTCTCTTCTTTCAGTGATGCAAAGAAATCTTTTAAACTCTCCTCTGCTAGTTCCCAAGCTTTCTGGAAAGCACTGTTAAACTTTTTGCTTCTTTTGTCAGTTTGCCGATTGTTAAATAAGAAATACTCAGGTTCATTGTCTTCATCTTTCCTGCAGGGAATCTTTGCTGTTTTGATGGCATTAAGAGCATTATCTGGTGGGATTCCATCTGAGTGAGTAATAAAAATGACAACGTTATTCTCTATGTCTTTACCAAATAAGGACAAAACTGCATCAAAGATGTAATGCTGTCTGTCAGTGAGTCGATTTATAGATGCCTTCACTACCAGACACACTGCATCGATTTCTTTCACTCCAGTGTCACTGCGAAACAGTTTGTACAGATTCTCAGCAATCTGTTTATCATGTTCTGTTCCACTAGTATCTC
Source organism: Clarias batrachus (assembly GCA_003987875.1). Taxonomy (NCBI): domain Eukaryota; kingdom Metazoa; phylum Chordata; class Actinopteri; order Siluriformes; family Clariidae; genus Clarias; species Clarias batrachus. The sequence continues at coordinate 107,275 of QMIH01001285.1, forward strand.
CATAACCTGGAGTGTCAATGATGGTAAGACAGATTGGGTTGTCTTGGGCAAAGACCTCATACACAGTGATTTCACTTGTTTGACTTTGTGACTGATCTGACATGGGATTATCTCCTCCCTCTTCTGTAATCTCAAACCACACTTCATCTGTAAACTTCACCCCGAGTATATGATTAGCCATGGCATTGATCAGAGTAGTTTTGCCTGTTCCAGTTTCTCCAACCATCAGGAGGATTTTGTTTTTCATATTGTTGTCTTGTTGTCCAAATGTCCATTTTCTCACTGAGCCATTTTCATTAAGATCAGTTCTGGTTGTGAGGAGACGATATCGTGCTGGTTGATCTTCAGAGGGGGAGGATATTAATCGACTCTTCTTAAATAAATCTTTTACAACCTCCGACGCTGCTTGTAATCTAATAAATGCAATAAAAATTAACTTTGATATTGACATTTTCTGTTTAGATTTGTGCTGTGATATGCTGTCTCAAACATTAGTTAAACGATGACTGGTAAATTACCACATTTTCTAAAATCATACATTAAGAAAAAGCCCTTTTCTCAAAAAAAAAAAAAAACTGCTTATAATAGACATTTATTTGTTAATTTTCCAAAAGTACATCATAATTTATTTAGAAAATATTATATCATATTAAAATGTTCCATCTGTTTACTCACCTAGTAGCCATAATGTGTGTGGAAGTTTGAACTGAAAACCTCAGATGATGAACAGAAGTACCTGCGAAGTCAATAAATATTATTCTTGAGATCTAAACATCTGTTTTCAACACAATTAGGAATATACTGATTTCCCAAATATAAAGTCAGACACAGTAGATCTTGTAGATTTATTTCTTTTGTTGGACTCCCAGCATGACAGTGTTCTCATGTATACTTCATTTCCTGATTGCCAGAAGTATTGATTTTAAGATTTTTCTGTTTTGTCATGTAAAGACAGCTTTGGTACATAAATAAATTAAAAACTTTGCAGACTGTAGAGATGTGTGTTCTGACATGGATAAAACAATTAGCTGAAAATGGCCGTATTCCCGGCTTCTGTTTGAGAACCTGCAAGGGGCCAAAATAAGATTTATCTTTTCCCTGCTCTGGTTGGCACTGTAAATATATATATATATATATATATAACTACCTTAGTAGTTATATTACTACAAGGTATAACTACTACCTTGCCTG